>PVHT020000105.1:4248932-4296979 GCA_004024745.2 Catagonus wagneri | reverse complement strand
GTCCAAGTTTCCCAGCAAAGCTTACTGAAAAGACTTTCTTTTTCCCATTTGAAGTTCTTGCCACCTTTGTCAAAGATCAATTGGGCGTAGGTGTCTGGGTTTATTTCTGGGGTCTCTATTCTGTTCCATTGGTCTGTATGTCTCTTTTGGTACCAGTACCATGCTGTCTTGATTACTGTGGCCCTGTAATATTGCCTGAGGTCTGGGAGAGTTATGCCTCCTGCTTGGTTTTTGTTCCTCAGGATTGCTTTGGCAATTCTGGGTCTTTTGTAGTTCCATATAAATTTTTGGATTGTTTATTCCAGTTCTGTGAAAAATGTCATGGGTAATTTGATAGGGATTGCACTGAATCTGTAGATTGCTTTGGGTAGTATCGCCATTTTTACAATATTAATTTTTCCGGCCCATGAGCATGGAATATCTTTCCATTTCTTTGTATCTTCTTTGATCTCCTTGATATAGGCAGCATTTTTAAATGCAGTAAACATTATTTCCTATATTAATGTGCCTACTGTATTTATCCTAATTTTCATGACTGCACAGGTCCAGTTGAAGATTTTCTGTTACCCTCTGGAAAGTTATAATTACATAAATATGTATTACTTGTGACTAAAGATGAAATATAAAATTTTTAAATGTACTTATTCATGTATCAAACATTTAATTTTATAAGATACATAACAGATAAGAACATTTTTCACTAAGAAAAGTCTATTTGTAGGAAAGTTCTTTCTGTACCCTTATTGCTTTTAGATAATCATTGTCTTTAGATGATTAGCTGAGCAAGCAGCAGTAAAGTGCTTAATTCAATACATCTTACTTATTAATTCATTTATTAATTTATTTATTCATCCCTGCCAAATTTGGAAAACTTAAATGTTTAACAGAATTCAATTCTTATATGAAGCTTACATATATTCATCATAATAATATATTCATAATTTTTGTTTTACTGTTTGGGTTCATATTTATTAGTTCATTTATTGACATACATCTTACACATTATATATACATTTTATGTATTCTATACACATATATGTGTAATATATAATACATATTATATATATCACATATATAGACATATTATGTATATCACATAACATATATACATTTATTACAGAAGTAAGTCTTGACAGATTTCAGACTGTGTCTTCATGGAAATAGCAGATCATTAAGGAAACTAGCATTAAGAAGAGAACATAATATTTTAGAAAGCTCACACTAACTTTAGGGGGTGAAAAAATTAGTTGGATATAAAAGAGTAGGATAAATAGCTAATTAGGATTTATTGTGATAGAGACAAGAAATGGTGGAACTAATCTTAGAGGAGTAATAGAGGAATGCAAGGAAAATGGAAGCTACCTTGGGAGCACAAACCAATGTGAGTAGGTATGGGGATGGAAAGCAGCAATGTGTACTCTGTAGCTGGAGATACTGCATTTCATGTAGACTATGATGGCAGGTACAGAGTGGGCCCTCACAGATGATACCCACGTTGATGGTTTGAGTAACTGAGTAGATGGTAATCCTATTAACTGAGTTAGAGAGAAAAGGAAGAGACATGGGTTTAGGGGGAGGGAGATAGTTCTGTTTTGGATATGTTGATTTTGAGGTGTCTATAGGATATCAAAAGGTTCAGGACCAATGGGTAGTGAGATGTATGAGTCTGGAGCCCATAGAAATTTTGTTCAAATTAGCTGTGGATATGACGGTATCAACATGTATATAATAATTAAAGATAAAGGAATTGATGAAAAATTTCAGGGAGAATAGGTAGTGTGAGAAAATTTGAGTTGCTGGAAACCCATTTAATTATCCCCATTTTACAGATAAAATTGAAACAAATTGGCCACTATCCCAGTGGTGGTAGGAATATCTGACCCTAAGGCCCGTGTTCCTTCTCTATGAAGGCTGTAGGAAAATAGATTGGTAGCATCAAGCCTCTTCTCTTAATATTATAGTAACTGGGTTAGCTGCAGTACTGGCTTTATCTGTCTGTGCTTGTGCATAGAAATTGGTCACACTTGGAGTTCCCATCATAGCTCAGCAGTCAGTGAACTGTACTAGCATCCATGAGGACATGGGTTCGATCCCTGGCCTCACTCAGTGAGTTAATGATGCAGATGTGGCTCAGATCCCTCTTAGCTGTGGCTCTGGCGTAGGTGGGTGGCTACAGTTCCGATTGGACACCTAGACTGGAAACGTCCATATGCTATGGGTGCGGCCCTCCCTAAAAAAGCAAAAAGACCGAAAAAAAAAATGCTCACACTTGATTTTTGCTTTGCAGAACATGGCCTATTCTAGAATGTGTCCTTCTGGAAGTCTGTACGTGGACATTGAATTTTAAGGGAATATGTGGAACAAAATGGTACTATGTGCCCTGAATTCTATCAGGCTATTTTCAAGAGGTTAAAATTTGGCAGCAAAATTTTGATTTAGGCCTTCCCATGGCATGTGATAATTTATCAACTGAGCAGATATTTAAAAATTAACTTATAAAATAATTTGTTTGACTTCTATTAAATTCAAGGCAAAATGTGTCAAGATAGGTCATAATTTTATACATGTAACAAAACAAAATTAATCCATTGGCAAACTACTCAGTTTAATTTTTGACAGACCAATTTGAAGTTAAGTAAAAAGAATGAGTTTTCTGGGGGGGGTCAAACTGTGCTGAATATTTTAGTTTTTATTGAAAGTTTAAGGGCAATAGAGGACTTCCTGCTGTGGCGCAATGAGTTCAGAATCCAACTGCAGCAGCTCAGGCCACTGAAGAGGTGCAGATTTGATATCAGGCCTAGTGCAGTGGATTAAAGATCCTGAATTGTTGTAGTTGCAGTGTGGGTCACAGCTGTGGCCCGGATTATCTGCTGGAGGTGTGGACATTAAAATAAAAGGTAATGGAATTAAAGAGACTAAAGAATTGAAATCTTGATTTGGCTTTGATGTTGCTTTATAGTAAAGGGGACAAATTCATCTGACACAGGTAGAAGTAGGAAATAAATATTTCATAACCTATTTGAAATATTAAACTTTTCTTTTCTGAAATGCTGATCAAAATAATTAGATTTGAAAAAATCAGTATTATTCTAATATTAATTACTCTATAGTTTTGTAAAAACTTGGTTGCTAAAATGCCTGTCTGAAACTATGCAAACTACTTGTCCCCTTTCATCTCTGGAGATATATATATATATATATATTTTTTTTTTTTTTCTTTCATTTTGGAGCTGCACCCACTGCATATGAAGTTCCTGGGCTAGGGGTGGAATCAAAGCTGTACCTGCCTGCCTACACCACAGTCATAGCAGTGTCAGATCTAAGCCACATCTGTGACCTACACCACAGCCTCATGGCAACACCAGATCCTTAACCCACTGAGTGAGGCCAGGGATTGAACCTGTGTCCTCATGGATACTAGTCGGGTTTGTTACTACTGAGCCGCTATGGGAACTACCTGGATATATCTTCCTTACTGTCTACTACACCTGCTGTTTCCTTTCTTCTGCCAAGGTTAATCATTTCTTTTTTTCCAAATTCTGATAAGAACTTATCAGTTCTTATCCCAATCTGTTTATCTAAAATGTATGTATTTATTTATTAAGCACATATTTCAGCTGGTGACAGAAGGAGGAAATGCACAGATTCTTTTAGAAGGCCAGTGCATAAGGAAGGACAGATAAGAGTAAAGAAAATTACAACAAGTAGGAGGGGCAAGAGCTTTGACATAGTCTCTCCCATGCAAGCAACATTTTGTGGTTGTACAGAGAAAATATGACCTCGATGAAGCTTTCTGAAATTCATGCAAATGATAATAATACATATTTATTGATCATCCCTATGTCTAAAGGTACCTGGTAAAGATACTCTCCTTTGTGCCTTATGTGCATTATTTCATTTAAATCTCACAATAACCTGTAGTTCAGAAACCATTCTTGTAGCTCTTTGATAGATAAAGGGTATGGGGCTCAAGGAAGTCAGAACAGTTTACCGAGGTCACATAGTGGATGAGACAAGTGTGATATAATTAGAAAAAGATTCAGGTTTGTTACCCCCAAAGACTGGCCTTTTATCATAGGCATATCTGTCTCAAGACAATGCTCTTTAGTCCTACAGCCAGAGAAAAACTAGCCTCTGTTCAGTGCATGACATTTCGTACTGGGTTTTCTGTATATTTCCTTGTATATTTTTCTTCTTTACGTTCTATTTCTTCTTTTCAATAGTGTATTTCTTAAGGACATCACATATTTATTTTGATCAATTGAGTTTGATTACTAAAAAACCTGGAGAGAGAAGGATATAAAAAAAGAAAAGGGAAAAGAGGAGTTCCCGTCGAGGCTCAGTGGAAACTAGTCTGACTGGTATCTGTGGGGATGCAGGTTTGTCCATACCCTGGCCTTGCTCAGTGGGTTAAGGATCAAGCGTTGCCATGAGCTGTGGTGTAGGTTGCAGACACGGCATTGCTGTGGCTGTGGTGTAGGCCTGTAGTTACAGCTCTGATTCTACTCCTCGCCTGGGAACGTCCATATGCTGTCAGTGTGGCCGTAAAGAGACAAAAAAAAAAAAAAAAAAAAGAGAAAGAGATCAATTATTGACAAAAGTGATTAAGCAAATGAGGAAAATGTGAAATTTCTAAATTTAGAAATTTTGGAACATAAAACAGTTCTCATTTCAGATCAGATTTATCTTTTAGCCAGTTATAATTCTGCCTTTAACACAGGCATAAAGGGTCACAATATGATTAGAAAAATAGGATTCGTATTTTATATTAATTTCAAATGTTTGAAACATTTACAAAATCCCAAATTTATGACTTGTGCACTAGAATTTTGTGGTACGTAGAATTCTAAGATAACCCCTAAGATCGTACCCTGATGTATATACACACTTCCCAGTTATCAGTTAGACACAAATCTGTGTTCTCCTGTGGAGGGATTTCACAGAAGTAAAGTCTCAATTCTTAAAATCGTCTGGAGATTGGGAGATGATAATTAATGGATATAATCATATGAGCCCTTAGAGGGGACTGGATTCTCCCTGGAAAGAAATTGGAAGTTTGAGAGGGACTTGATGCAAGGAAGGCTTTCTGTTGCTTGCTTTGTGGAAGGAGGGTTCTGTGAGGCAGGGAATGGTGGATGGTCTCTAGAAGCTATGAGTGACTACTTTGTCCTACAACTTCTGGGAGCCTGTTAAAAACTATGGCCTGGCTAACACCTTGAGTGTGAATCACTGAACAGCAAACCCCGCCAAGTACCTCCTGAACTTCTGACACACAGATCTAGGAACAATAAATGAGTTTTATTTTAATCTGCCAAGTTTGTGGTAATTTGTTACACAGTAACTGAAACCTAATAAAGATTTTTTTAAAAACACGGAAAAATTTCAGTCTGTACTGCTTATTGTGGTGATATTTAAAAATTTACTCCACGCTATAGAGAATAATGTTGGCTATTTTCTGTCTAAAACTTAGCTATTATTTTCAATTCATGTGATTACCACTGATGACTTAGGAGGTCAGTAAATGTATTATTCATAGCACTTGATATATTAGTTAAACCTTTGTATTTCTAGGCCCAAGAATCCTAATCACTTTAGTCTGTTTACATACATTAGTGCATCCATCTCCTTGATTACTTTTGCTGATGTTTTAAATTTCATTTTTCCTAAACAGCAGTGGTTAGACCTTAATAAGAATGCATGTGGTAGACAAATCAGGATTTTGTACAAAGCAGGATATTTTTTTTCTGAATTCAAGAAATAAAAGGAAATTTAGGGGATTATGTAAAATGTAAGTGGCTGACCACTTCCTATCACAAGCACATTTACTATTATATTTACTATGAAACATGTGTTTTACATGTACCTATATGTGTTATATTTACTATTGTACTTTTGATAGGAAACGGCCTTTCTTTTTAGACTGTGGAGTGAATTTTTCGAATCCAAAGACTAGTATTAATGGTAGATTCTAAAAATCAGTATTGAAACCTTGAGAAGATACTTTCTATTCCATGTCTCAAGAAAAAAGAGGTCTTTTTGAAAAAAGGCTTAAGGGAATTTTTTTTTATAACAATGAGTATTTATTATTTCAGTTATAGGTGTACAAAGATCATCACAAGTCAATGTGATACATTTTGTGTCCCAAACCCAGAGTGCATCCCCCCACCCCCCAGGTTGTCTTATTTGAAAAACCAAGGTTTTCCAAAATCTGTGAGTCATTGTCTGTTCTTCAAAGAAGTTCATTGTGTCACTTTAGTTGCCACATGTAAGCGGTAGCATTGGGTGTTGCTGTCTAACTGTCTGACTGATTTCACTTCGCAGGATAATTTCTAGGTCCATCCATGTTGCTATAAATGTTGTCAGTTCGTTCCTTTTAATGGCTGAGTAATATTCCATTGTGTGTATGTATCATATCTTCCCTATACATTCCTCTGTCGATGGGCATTTATGTTGTTTCCATGACCTGGCTTCTTCCCTCTCTAGCTGCCTTAGATGTAAGGTTAGGTTGTTTTAAGGGAATATTTTGAAGTGAAGAAAATTTCTTATATCTTGACTGTGGTGGTGTGCAAATGAGTGAAAAATTTGTCAAATGCACACTTAAAACCAAAGTATTTTATTGTATGTAAATTGTACCTCAGTGAAGTTGATTTTTAAATTTGATTGTTTTTCTGCCCTTATTTACTAGCAAGGATTTCTGAGGAAAGGATGAATAAAATGTATGATGGCAAAAAAAGAAAAAAAGAGTCTAATCTGTGTCGAGAACCTCCTATTTGTTCACTTTGGAAAACTATAAAGGAGTTACAGTGGATCTTGTTCTGAAGTCTGGATTCTCTTGGCTTATGAAGATTTTTCTCATCCACTAGGTTTATTTCTTCACCATTTCTGACTTGTGACTGTGCCTCAAAGTGCTTCCTGATAAGAGGATGCCTCTGCAGAAGGAGCCATGGAGTAGGCTACTTCATTTTGAGAAAATCCTGGGTCTTAAAGGAGAGGGGCAAAATGAATAAAGCTTGCAAGCTCCCTTATGGTCTAGCTCATCTCACTAGGGTTGAAGCTCATAACAGACATTCAGTGAGAGTTCAATGAGTGACCAGACCAGAATCCTTCCCAACCCAAGTTAGCTGATTTGCTAGAAGGAATCATAAGACTTAGCAAAAAGTCGAAATTATGGCTGTTATTTTTTTTTAACAGTGAAAGAGTACAAAGCAAAATTAGCAAACTGAAAAGGTGCATGAAAGGAAGTTTGGAGAAAACCAGGCATAAGTTCCAGAATTCTCTCCCAGTGGAGTCACACAGGACAACTTAATTGCCCCAGGAATGAGTTGTAATGACATATGTGAAATATTGTCTGCCAGGCAAGCTCATTAGCAACTCACTTTCCAGGGTTTTTCTTGGATATTGGTTATTTAGTCAACCTTTGCCTGGCATTCCAGACTTCCAGAATGAAACAGGTATTTTGCATAAACCATATTGTTTGCACAATTTAGGCACAGTGAACCACTCTTACAAGTGAGGGTGGTGAGAATGCTCCCAAAATCTAAGTCTCCAAATGCCATTTGAGGGTCATTTTGGAGGCAGGTCTTTCTAAGAATTATAGTCTCAGGACTCTTATGTTAACTCTTTTCTGCACAGTGAGATGTGCAGCCAAGACCCATCCAGTGTATGCTTGGTCTGTACTCTTAGGAATAGTAACCAGAATGGTATTTTAATATTTTTATGTTTTAGCCACCTTCAGCTAATCCAAAAACCTGTAAATCTATTTCAAAAGAAAGGGTGGTATATGTTAGATTAAAATAGGATGTATTCCTGACATAAAGTGTTCCTCGAAGCTCTGAATAAGGCTATTCAACTGTTTTGTTCAAGTGCCTACTATGTGTTAGGCATGTTCTTGGTACAAAATTATGGCTTGAGCAAGGGAAAAAAACTCTTTGCCCTGTGGAACTCATCTTAGAGTGAGGGGAGGCAGACAAATACAAATGAATTAATAAGTGATAGTTACTCAGGGTAAAAAGAAAGCATGAGAAGGATAGGAACTGTAGGATGGCAGGGGGTAAGTTTTTATATAGTTTATTTTTGGAAAGACCTCACTAATAAGATGACATTAAACAAAGACTTGAAGAATGTGAAAGTGTAAGCCATATAGGTATGTAGAAGAAAAGCATTTCGTGTAGAAGGACTCAAATGCCAATGCAAAGGTTTTGAGGTGTGAGTGTAAATGGTATATTTAAGGGACAACAGAGAGGCAGTGTAGCTGAAGTAGATAAAAATAAAAAATTAAAATTTTAACATTTTAGGAATCTGTTTAGAATGAGTTATTAGTTACATTTGTAAATGTTAGCTTTGATTATCTAGACTACTTCTTAGACCTTCATTATTGGATTTTTAACTTATATTGTGAGTCTTCTAAATTGTAACCTTTAATTATCACTAGAACATTGATTTCTTAAAGTCTTTGGGTTATAATTGACCTTTCCATTTAAAAGATAAATTTCTTTACCTCCTAAGAAGACGGTGATAGAGAAGAATATTAAACTATAAGAGAAACTTTGAACTTCCTCTATTAAATACATATGGAGAAAGTATGTAGTTGTGAGGCTGCATCATCTATCTCATTTTATACAAAGAGAAGCTATTTATTTTGCTGACTAAAGAAAAGGAAACCCTTAAGTATGCATATTGTCCAACACTGATTTTATTTTTGCGTCCTCAAACTGATTCTTTAGTTTTAAGGAAAAGATAGTTCTTTTAACAATTAACATTGGTGTTTTGGTTAGGGTAGCTCTTTCTATTCTCTCTAAACTAAGGGGTAGGAGGAATCCTCATCTAGTAAATTAGAAAAGATACTCAAACTATGTGAATAGTTAAGTGAATGTGACTCACTCCACTTAAAGATTTATGACATGTTTTGAACTCTTCTCTAGACTAAATTCTAGACTTAAGGAGGACATCACCTGTTTGAATATTTATGAAGCATTCAGAAAAGGTGTCCTAACAGGATCATAGAACCCAAGAATTTTGGTATGGAAAACATCTTATGAGAGCATCTACTTCCTCAGCCTCCTCATTTCATGAGGTGAAGAAGTATCCTAGAGAGTCTGTGATTTCTTAATTTCATATATTAAGTGTTAGAGAAAAATCCCAAACCTGATCTCCCGAGTCTCAGTCTAGCACACTGTTTACTACAAAGAAAGGCTATTATTGAGGCTAGAAAGAAGAGCTTTAGGCCGAAATTTTAAAAGCTATATTTTCTATCACAGAAAGCAATCATTTACTTCTCTGTTAATGCATGTAGACATAGAATAATAAAAGGAAATGTATATGTTAATGTAAATCAAATACAAAAGTATAAATCTAAAACATTTATGAGACTGCGGACTGAACACTAACTGTATATTCATTGATATTATGGAATTAATGTTACTTTATTTCAAGTATCCTAATGATATTGTGGTTAAGATTAAAAAGAGCTCTTAGATGTGTACTGAAATAGTCACAGATCAAATGAAAAATAAATATAAAAAGTGTTTAAGAGAAAGTTTTGCAGGAGAATAAATACAATAGAAATGGTATAAATTCTTTTTATAAATAGAAATTATATTTCTATATATGGAAATTATATATATTTCTCTATATAAAAGAGAAGGTTTTGCAGGAGAGTAACATAATGCTTGACTGAGAACTTGGCAGTTAAGAGTGATGTGCCTGCTGTGTAGGCAGAGCCTCAAGGGAAACTTCTACCTTGGTGGTCTCAGCAAGGGGCCACGATTTGGTTCTCAGTATTCTATGTTCAGGAAGTTATTTTTATATATACAACTCTGGGGACTTGACTGAAACTATCCAGTGTTATCCATTTATTAATTCATTGTGAGGAAGTTCATTTCCAGTGGTAGAAATAATTACCTTTTCAGTACTAGAGTACCTAGGAAACTGAGTTGGAAATCAGAAAGTCCCCCAATAAGCATCGTGCTTGAGCCAAAGGACTTGCTTTTGCTTTATTATCTCTTTTTAAAATTTTGTTTTGTTTTGTTTTGTTTTGCTTTCAGGGCCACACCTGGGCATATGTAAGTTCCCAGGCTAGGGGTCAAATTGTACCACAGCTCATGGCAATGCCAGATCCTTAACCCACTGAGGGAGACCAGGGATCAAACCTGCGTTCTCATGGGTACTAGTCAGGTTCGTTACTGCTGAGCCATGACAAAAACTCCCCCAAATAATTCTCTTATGAAGGTGTTTCTCTGTTATCAGGCCTCTGAATATGTTGAAATGGTTATTCTTTACTTCTCGTTGTTGGTGACGAAGACTGTCATGACTTCATGCTAGTCTTGACCGAACCTAATGCAAAATTTTCAAGGTTACATCTTACTGACCTAAATTTAATCCTTGGTCAAGTAAACGGATTAGTGGATACCTTAGCTCCATCATCACCATCTTTATAAAACTATCTTCCTCACTGTGATCTCTCCACTGCCTAATACTTAAGAGACCAGGGATCAGAAGACTATGGCTAGATGCCTACATTGTGCAGCCTGTGGGCCAAGAATGGTTTTTATACTTTTAAATGTTTAAAGAAAAGCAAAAGAAGGATATTTCACAGCACACTATATGAAGTTTAAAATTATATGAAGTTTAGATTTCTCTGTTCATAAACAAAATTTTATTACAACACAAACATTTATGGTAGAGTTGAATAGTTGCAACAGAGACAATGTGGTTTGCAGAGTCCAAATATGTACTATCTGGCCCTTGAGGGAAAAAGTTTGCTGACCCTGTAGTAAATAATTAATATTTATTTAATGAATTAGAACATCTTTTCGAGTGAGCTACTCTTGTGAATGGCTAACCTCATTGGTTCACGATTTCTAATTATAAAGGATAGATGTTCTTATTTACAATATCTGGAGGATATTATTTGTTATTCATTCATTTAATCATCACTGCACATTCATTATATGCTTGCTAAATGAAATTATGGCTATTGTCCCAACTAGAGAAATTAGGATGGTCAAGTACAGGCTTAAATTTTAGAGGTCAGTGTCATAAAGGAAAAGATTCTATTTGCAGGTTATTCATAGACCATAGGTTCGACTTAGTTTGTCTAGGGTTCCCAAATTGATGAATAAGTTATATAGATCTGTTATGCTAACAATGCCTACTCCTTCATTTTTTGTTGGCTAGATTAGTGGTAGGGATAATGGGAAATTGGAAACAATGAGGGATGTCTGGATCTCCGGTAGAGTGTAATTATGTTAGTCAGTCAAGTCCATAAGTGCTCTGACAGAACCTCATTAACACAGAGAATCAGTTAACATGAGTTTAGTGTTCCTTGATGTAACTGGAATAGTTTACCCTGCATTTGGTTTAATAAAGTCAAACTTTTAACATTAATTCCTTATTCTTTGTTTTAGAAGACCAAATGAAAAATAAATTTACTTTACGGAAAAATTCCAATCCTGTGTTTTTTCCCAAATCTCTAAACTCCTAGTCACCTAATCTGTATTTCTTATATCTGAACTCTTTGAAAACACTTAAGTTTTCCAAAATGAAAATTTAGAAAGTTGACTTTGTGACTGTGGACCTTTCTTAACCCATCTGATTTAGCTTCCTTAGAGCTACTGGACTTCCTTCCTTCCTTCTTTTTTTCCCTCCCTCCCTCCCTCCTTTCTTCCTTCTTCCCTTCTTCCCTCCTTTTTTCTTTCTTTTTTTTGTTTCCTTCCTTCTGTCTTCTTTCTTTCTCTCTCCCCCAAACTAGATCATCATTTTCCTGCACTTAGAACTTTTCAATGTTTCCCAATACTCTTGCAATAAAACATAAGCTTTCAACCTTGGCCTATAAGGTGCAGTGAGACCTGGTCCCTACCGGCCCATCAGTCTTACATCACTCCTCACTCCCGTGTTACTATTACCCGGGTCTTCTGAGAACATGGCAAACTCTTTCCAACCTCAGTGCTTTGATGCTTCTTGCTTCATTTGCCTGAAGTACTCTTAATCCTACACATTACAGCTGCTTTCATTACTTAGGTCAGAGCTTAAAAAACCATCCTTTCATGGATGCCTTTCCTTCACTCTACTTAAAGTAGATGGCAGAGTTTTCCTCTCCCTATTGTAAAATTTCATTGACAAGTTAAACAGGCAAAGAAGACTTATTTAAGACTATTGCAATAGAGGAGAGAGATTTATCTCAACTCCACTGAAACAAAAAGCAGGAGAGTGTTCTGGGGTGAGCTAATGGAAAACTACTACAGGAAACTCAGCAAACTAAGTTGTCAGGTCAGCTGTGTTCACTAATTGGTGAAGTTAGACTCCTACCCTCCCACAGAAGTAAGATAGGGCCCTTGTCTTTCTTTCTTGATGATTACACTTCAAAGAGATGACCCAGGTCCTTGACAAAGATATTCTGGGGTGGTAAAACTGGGAAGAAGTTGGAGGAAGATTTATACCTCAAAGGGGAAAAGAAAGCTTTGCCAGTTGCAAGTTTTCTAAAGTAAATCCTCTAAAGAAAGGGAATTCAGGGGACTATGGTCAGGAAGAAACCTGTCTAAAATTTGGTTAAGCTGAGGTAATGTTAAGATGATTATTGGTCACCAGTATGCTTTATCAGAGCATTCCAGTTATTTCCTTCATAGCATTTATAAAAATAGTAATGAGTGTTTATTGACTTTTTTTTTCTGTATGCTTCACTAAAGAGGCATGAAAGCAGAGACTTTGTTGTATCCTCAATCCCCAGAACAGTGCCTACAACACAATAAGTACTCAAGGAATGTTACTAAATATTTAAGTGAATGAGTGTAGGCACAGAGTTAAGTGGGGTCTTGTGGAGATATTCTGAGCGTATGATATTAACAACTGGATCAGTGGCCGGCTTTCTTACTGTGTAAGCCTATGTATATCCATAAAACAAAAAACACTGAAAATATGAATTAGTGACCACTAATTTAAGCTTGCTTAAATGAAAACCAGTGAATAAGTATTAAATCACATTTATTGGGAAGAGTGATACAACAGTACATTTAATTAGTTCATGTCATTCCTTTGTATGCTGCTCCATATTCTACCATGTCAGACTTACTGCTAAAGTGAGACTTTGTAATTTTTATATCCATGGTAAACATGTGCATTCCAAACTCAGAGAATATTAATATAATCAAATACAATTAAGAAACACAATTGTATACAATGTAAGAAATACAATTAAGAAAGTTTCACTCTGTAAGAATTTTTTAATATTAGAGGTAGGACCCCTAAAAAACTTAGATTAATTCCAAATTTATAAAATCATGAAGGAAGCAGTGTGACTTTCATAATTAATTAAAGAATTTCCAAGTTGTAATATATTCATTTTATGCAAATGCATCAGTAAAGAGAAAAATGCTGTGGTACTGGAAAATCATGTTTTTCGTGAAAAACAAGGATGACTCATTAGGCATGCATCCTACAAAGTCTGTTTTGTATTCAGAGAGCCAAGAAAATATAGATCAGATCTCATTTCTGAAAATTTTATTTTATTAGAAACACTGGTTCTGGATGACTGGCTTTTGAAAACTGAGATAATCAATCAGAAAATGAAGACATCCTTTTCTTAAGGTTAATTGTACTCTCAGTTGCATTTAAAAGATCATGATTTTATGGTAATAAGGTAAAGCTAATGTTCAGAAATTCAGATGACTTACAGTGAAGTTTTTAACAAGAAGTGTAATGCCAATAAAGCATAATATTTTCTTTTAAAGTAAATAACTTTCATGCATCATATTTTTTTTCCTTAAACATAGGGTATATTTGAGAAGTGAGACACAACCTTTAAGATCTTAAAATATTTAATTACAAAGAAAAGTTAGAGTCACTTAATTGCTTAAGAATATACAAAGTGATTTACTCCTAATGGAAAACATAGAAAATTTTATGAGATATATTCAATCATGTTTTCAACCTGTAAAGATTTTTTCCCTAAACATCCAAACACAAACTAGTGTCCTGAGTCTAGACTCTATTCTTTTTCCTTTTTCCTTTCTTTATACAAGCTTGCTAGTAGATCTTGCCATCTTCCTTAGTTTGGAAAACATCCAGGCAATATATTTTTATGTCCTTATCAGATAAAAATCATACCATTAGCAAGGCACATCAAATCAGATCAAAATATGAAGGATAAGAAATCTGGCACTAGGGAGCTACTTGTTCTGCAGCATTTCCTTAGGATGTGGTATTATAGGTTGAGCTAAGTGGGTGGAATGTCTGGGAAGTTAAGTAGCGAGCACTGTGTGGAAATCAGAATAGGCAACTGGTATACAAAAAAGAAAGGTGGTAGGTGTGGGATGCTGCAGGCGAGGTGTAGAGTCAGGGACCTACAAATCGTCACTGGTAATGAAGTCAGGATTTTCATCCACATTCAACAAATACATATGAAACACTTTGAAAGGTATTGAATTGTCCATATGCTCTACGCCTGAGTGATTCTCAGAGTTTCAATTATATTGTATGCTGGTCATCCCAGATGTCTGACTTAACTCAGATCTTCTCTGCTCTAGACTAGCCTGTGCAACTGTTTACTTGACATCTGCTCTTAAATATATCATATGCTTGTCAGATTGTGGTAGCAGAGCTCTTGACTTCTTCCCACTCCACCCTCCCCAACTCATACCCATCTGTTTCTTCCACTACCACAGCACATCTTCCACATTCTAAATATTTCTCAAGCCCGAGATTCATCCTGGCTTCCTTACTCTGCCAGTGTGTACATTCAGGTCCAATACATTCTCTGAAGTAAATGGCAAGAATACGTCTTGGATCTGCCTTCTTCTTTCCACCTATGTTGCCTTCATCTTGGTCCAAGTCTTTACCATCTCTCATTTGGGATCACTTAAATAACCTCTTAAATCTTTTCCACATGCTAATCCATTACCCATACAAAAGTACTCTTCTCAAAATTCAAATAGGGTGGTATCACTTACTTGCTTATACTGATGCAGTGATCTTCTATTGTGCTTTGAATAAAATCTAATTTTTTATCACAGTTTCTAAAACTGGGCCATGTTCTCTTTATGAATGCATTCACACTCACTGGCCTTTTTATTTTTTTTTCTTTTCTTTTTAGGGCCACACCTGCGCAGCACATGGAGGTTCCCAGGACAGGGGTCCAATCAGAGCTGTAGCTGCTAGCTACACCACAGCCACAGTAACGTGGGATCCAAGCTGCATCTGCGACCTACACCACAGCTCATGACAATGCTGGATCCTTAACCCACTGAGTGAGGCCAGGATCAAACCTGCGTCCTCATGGGTACTAGTCAGATTCATTCCCACTGAGCCATGACAGGAACTCCGGCTGGCCTTTTTAAATTATGTAAATACATGAAGCATTTCTTGAGTCAGAGTCTCTGTACATACTCTTTCTTCTTTTGAGATGTTCCCCTACCACAAATGAATATATACATTTTACATCAATTTCTCTTCCTTCAAATCTTATCTCAATCTATCCTCTGAGAGAGACTTGCTTTGGTTATCCTACCTAAAGAACTCCTGCCTCTGCAATTTCCTCTTTCTGCCTTTTTTAAATTTTAGTAGTTATTATAACTTGAAATAACTCATTTTTTAAAATCCTTTGTAGAATGAACCTCCAAAGGCAGAGACTTTGTTGATCTTGTTCACCATTCTATCTTTAGTGCCTAGAATAGGGTCTGGCACATACTACATGCTTTATGAATATTTTATGAAAAAATGACTCTTGAGGATACAGAGAAGAATAAGAAAAGGCCCCTGTCCTCAAGCCACTACTGGTAGGTGAGAAAGTACTCCTAGGGAAATAACCCACCCACACTTCACTAGTGCTAAATGCAGGCTTACATGAAGTTCTATGAATGTCAAAGGAACTTAAAGTTCACAGAGGGAGGGGGCATTTGGAGAAGTTAGGACCTGATTAACTGATATTTTAACAGAGAAATTAAAGAATTTCTCTTTGACTATGATTCAGTCTTTAGAAAGAATATGAGTGATTCCCTGCCCTTCGCCTCTGCCCACTCCTCCCAAGGTCCTGGAAATATATGGGTGTAGGAAATGAAATCTATAGGCATGGACACCCAGGCAAGTCACTGCAGTTTAGATATCTCCTACAAATTTTCTCTAATCCTCTCTGTCTTTGAAAACTTTCCTGATAAGTAGGCAGCCATTATTTCTAATTTAATTAACTTATTCCCTTTGAAAATTTCATGTTTGGTTATCTTTCCTGTCTCAGAAAGAACATCTATTCAAGCTTTTTTCATGCCCAGTAATTTTGGACTCATATTTTTTTTCCTCTGCTTAGACTATCAGGTGTAAAAGCTCAAACAATATCTGCTAAGAGAGTTTGTCTTCTATTTGTTGTGTCTCCCTTGCTCTGACACCTTTGTAGGGCATACTTATTAATGATGTTGACTTTTAACCTATTTCATCTGTTGATGAGCTAATACCTGACTGTATAAGATAAGGTAATGCTAACTGCTGTGACAACTAAACCCTAAACTTAGAATTTTAATGTAATGTGATGAGATATTTTACCTCTCACCAACTTAACAGTTCTTCATGAATGTTCCTCCATATGGTAGTCCTGGGACCCAAACTCCTTTCACCTTGTGGCTTTGACATCCTATGAGAGCTCTTAGGTCAAAAGACAAAGATTTTGTGGAGAGATAACATTTGCTTTTTAAATACTCCAGCATGAAAATGAAAAACATCGTATCTGCCCATATACACTGGTAAGAACAAAAAACAAGGTTCTTAGATACAAGGGATGTCTGCAAAGTGTAGTTTCTGGGTGAGTTAAATAGCTCAAGCACTGAATCTTCCATATGCAAGGGAAGCATAGTATTTTGTTGGATACTAGCCATCTATGCCACATTGACAAATAATATAATAAAAATATACACTTCCTTACTCCAATCAGATCTCTGCGTAACAAAATTATCCATATTAAGTTTCTTTTCTTTGATGTTAATAATCCATTTTATTACCAGTTCCCCAATAACTTGATTATGTCTTATTTATCTCTCATATCATTTCTTTACAAGACTAATTAGTACTTTGCTTTTATTCAAAGACACCATGGCAAGGAATGGTAGGCAGATTGGTTAGTTCTGCTTTTGGCACAGATAGAGATGAAGTGCTCGTTTTTAATGAATAATGCATTAGGTACATCAGAACCATTTTAGCTCACTTCCTCTAGGTAAAATAGGCCAACGGAGTAAGAATACACACTGTTAGAACATTCTTTTCTGAAAGAAAATCCCTGCACTGTTTCTTTGTACTGCCTTCCAATTACATAGGCATCTTACCCTAAGTATCTATATCTGTACCCATGGAGTTCTTATGTCTTTCTGTGGTCTCTTAGAAAGTTATTGAATTAATTCAAGTATCACATGTTCATTTTTATGAAATGCATATTATCATTCACTTTTTGAATTATATTTGTGTTACACCAAAATCTAATGAAATTTTAAGTAAAAAATCTCATGATTTTATATGACAATTTAAGTATAAAATGAAAGACAAAATATAAGATAGATGACATTTGCATCGTTATTTTCAGATGTGATGTAGACAATGGGAAATAATAAATATTTGAAAAATAACAACGATATGTTATTCTGGTCTCAAATTTCTTATCGCACATAGTTTAAAAAAAGGAATAATGCAGAGTTTCTTTCCCAATCTCAGAGAAGGAAATGAGATTGTTATTCTTTTACCTTTAAATATCATTAGTATAGCAGAATACGTTACATCAATGTGTTCTTCCAGAGCTGCTAGTCATTTGCTAAATTCCTATAATATTTTATTCCCAAATTCTTTGGATGAGTTACCAAATCATTTTGAAAGCTGCGAAGTGTAATGCAAAAAGTGGGCAATCACTTTCATCCTCTGCTCTGCCCTATCCCCCAAAAGACACAAACTAATCTTAACTTGATATTTCAGATATAACGAGCTTTGATTTCCTGAAAAAAAAAAACAGTATTGTTTTATAGTTCCGATACATGGGCTATATGATATGTAAGATATATGGCACTTATGGTTAAGATTACCTCCTAATAGCATTTTAAATTCCACTGAATAAATATCCTAGGATGAGATGGTGCCTCCACTTGTTCTGAATTGGTCATCCAGCCCTAGATGGTAAACAAGCAGAAACATGTATTCTGAGGGTTTGCTTCTTTGTTTCCTGACATCAAAACTTTAAAGATTCTTGGCTAAGTTTCCTTCACTGCTATTACCAGTGAGCTTGATGAGCTTGGATCTAGCGGGGTGGCTACCGTCAGGGGAGCAGTTCGATTGTGTAAAATTACATAAAATAAAACCTGTTTGGCAATAGTAAAGGATGCGATTGCTCAACAGTAAGCTTGCTTAAGCCTGAACAGACGGAAGGAAAGTAGAGCAGACTGCTACACAGATGATGATAAGCAACAGTTAGAGTCAATGATGGGTGGTCTGATCTGAGGAGAATTAAAGCAGCCATTTGCATCAGATGTTGGAACAGTTAAGCCATGCTTGAAATCAGTGAATGTCATTGGAAGCTGCTTTAAGTAATATGTTGCAATACAGATATTTTATGTATTTGCAAAGCCAGATGGGATAAGGAGTAAGAATTTTAGAGGAACAAACTAGAAAGAAATACTTTCATAGATGCCACTATGAACTAATGCATTATGGAGAAGTGAGCTAAGGGACTTAGAAAAGAGAGAAATATCATCAATATTAAAAGGAAATACCACAATTCTTTAGGAGTTTTCAGTTTATGTGCGCCTTATACTCTCTACACTAAAGCAGAACACACTTCTCATCCTTGCCATCTCATGCTTACCGGGTAAGCTAATGTATATGTATATTTATGTGTATGTGTGACTGTGTGTGTCTATCTCTTTATCTAGATGTAGATAGATAAATATTAGAACTGAATTTCTTTCATCACTCTAGATATTTTATTTAAATATCTTGGCTTACATTATAAGCTTTCAAAGTTACAAGTTATATTTATTTTATTTTATATTATTTTATCTTTTTGCTTTTTTTTTAGTTCCACACCCATGACATGAAAGTTCCCGTGCTAGGGGTCAAATTGGGGCTCCAGTGCCAGCCTACACCATAGCCACAGCAATGCCAGATCCTTAACCCACTGAGCAAGGACAGAGATCAAACTTGCATCCTCATGGATACTAGCTGGATTCATTTCCACTGTGCCACAATGGGAACTCCCTAAGTTCATTTTCAAATAATAATTTCACAATAATTTTAGCTTTATAGAAGAGTTGCAAAGATAGCACAGCATGTTTCTGTATACTCTTCACCCAGCTTCCTCTAATGTTAACTTCTTAAATAACCTCTACAGTTTTCAAATCTAAGAAATGAATGTTGGCTTAATACTGTCAACTAAACTATAGTCTTGTTCAAATTTTCACTGTTCTTTTGCCATTCCTTTTTGTAAATATCTGGGATACCACATTACATTTAGGCACTGTCTCCTTGGTCTCTTCTGACCTGTGAGTGTTTCTTGGTCTTTCCTTATCTTTCATGACCTTTGTATCCTTGAAAAGTACTGGTCAAGTATTTTTGTGGAATGCCCCTCCATTTGTGTTTGCCTGATGTTTTCTCATGAGCAGACTGAAGTGGAGAGTTTTAAGATTACCACAGAGGTATTAGGGGCATATGCTATCAAAAGAACTTATTACTTGGTTGAGTTGATGTGTGCTAGGTTTCTCCACTGAAATTTGAGATTACCCATCTACTTTAAAATCTCTGTGTTTTCTAATGGCAGGGGTTACCTATAGGATACAGTAATTATCATTGACCTACCTTAAATTATTAGTCATGTTAGCCGAATAGGAAGAGATTAATTTCAATGACATTGACAGAAGCATATAATGTGGAGAAAATATCCTTTGCCTCCTGAACATTATGAATAGTAGAATATGTAGAAAATCCCAGATTAGCTTAAATGCCACCTAGAAATCATCTCTTTGACACGTTGCTTATTTCTTTATAGCAATATTAGGAATTGGGAAACGAGTCCTTTATTACTCTCTTAACTTTTTGAACTTTGGCTCTTTTTTTTTCTCTTTTAAACACATAGCCATTTTAATCACTTCATTTTGGCAAGGTAAACAAGCTGATGACATTTGTCTTTTAATCTGTCACTTGTTTTTGTATATGTAGACAGACTCTTATTATTGTTTTTTGAGACTATAAAGAGAAAAGCAAGGATATTGTAAATGTGCAGAGGCATGCCAGTCAGAATAACAAGATAAAAACAGAAAAGAAAGAAAAAAGTATAAACATTTCTATAATTCTAGCATTTAGTTATTTTAAAACATTTTCAATGCACTTGACAATGAGGAAACAGAAACATCATAGTGACACACGATAACTTTCTATATTAAATTCCATGATTTAAACAGTTTCATGGTGGTGCTTCGGTAATATGAAGCATTAATAATATTAATCTTTTGAAGTTTTCATTGTGGCACAGTGGAAATGAATCCAGCTAGTATCCATGAGGATGTGGGTTCCATCCCTGGCCTCATTCAGTGGGTTGGGAATCTGGCATTGCTGTGAGCTTTGGTGTAGGTTACCGACACGGCTCAGATCCTGCATTGCTGTGGCTGTGGCATAGGCTAAGAGCTGTAGCTCCGATTCGACCTCTAGCCTGGGAACTTCCATATGTTGTGGGTGCGGCCCTAAAAAGCAAACAACTAAAAAAAAAAATAAGCTTGGGTTTTAGGCAACTTCCTCTTCCCACTATCTTTTTTTTTTCTTCTAAACTTATGATGCTAAAGGTAACCAAGGCTTGATCTCTGGGCTTATTTGAGGGGAATTTGTAGACAGTTAAGAGACTTTAGGAAGAAAAACTCTCCTCAAAGTAGATGAAAAGAAACATATGACTGGGGGAAATGAAAAAGAATAAAAGCAAGTAATTTTAAAAACTGTGAGAAAAGTATGCATCAATAAAGTACTTTTTTGTTTGTCCAAAAGTCTCACCTAGTTTCAAACACCAGTCAGCAACTGACAGTTCAGGATCCACTTTATCCTCAAGGTGGGCAGCATGCCAGATGCTCACTGTTCTCAGAAGTTAGTCCCACTGTGAGAGGCAAAGGAGTGAGGAGGAAGACAATTAGCCCCTCTAGCCTATTGGCTAAGTTCCTAGCAGTAGTGTAAGTCAAATGCCATCTTGTGTTTCTGGAGTAATTTTAAGGGGTTAATATATTCCACACAGATGATATTTTATTTTTATTTATTCTCTCACCATCACCTACATTCTTATGAGATATTAATACTAATGTGGAAATTACAAAAATAGTGATTAGCTACTAATCACTAATACATGATTTTAAACACAGATTTCTGATTGAAAGGCTCTCTTTAAACTGTGAGGTTGTTAACTATGAACTGAAACTATAGCAAAGTTGTTTATGAAGACCCTCTGTTTCTCAGGTTTAGAGTTTTAATCCTGACTTAGTAACTGTTTCTCTTGATCAAGTTTATTTTTGGACCTATTTCTACTTTTTGGGGAAACATGTAAAAGCTGGTACTCTGAAGCATATACAATCAGAAAGAGAAAGAGAGAGAAAGGAGAGAAGGAAAGAATAAAAAATTGCTTCCTTTTTTCCAAGAACTAGAAATTTAGGGAATAAGGACAAGTAAAATGCTTGATCTACAGCTTCTAATCTGCCCTCTCCTGTGCCCACCTATTGACAAATCTGTTGAAGTTAGGCACACAGCTTGAGCCTTTGCTGTACTAATTCAAAGTTTGGATGTTTTTAAAGTTCCATGAAATTGGCACAACGTTTTTAAATCAAGTGTGCTTTAATAAAAGGAAGAAAAAAAGATTCCATGGAGAGGAAGGATCTCCAGGGATCTCTGAAAAGCATAGTACTTACCTTGAAGAGAAAGATAAGCAGGGAGCCAGTTGGAGGTGAGAACAGCGTCTGTACTTGGATTCCAGCCTAACACACTGTGTGTCTTATAGAGAGGAAATTACACTTGAGAATTAAAAAGAAGAGCCAATTTAAAATCTAAAAATCACATCAAGATAGAGAAAGCATAAGGCAATAAACTTTACTTGTTGATTATGTCACAAATGTTTACTCCAAGGTAGGAGAAGGGGTACTGTTTGAGGACATGACAGATGTCTGAACAGGAAGCTGTGCTTATCTACACTTGAAATTGAGAGACAGTGTAACAGAGTAAAGAGCCTAGGCACAAATCATCAAAATTTTGTCTCTGGCATCAGGATCTTTAATAGCAGACATGGCTCCAGGAAGCAGGAGAGACTGAAAATATTCCCTATCTGTAGTTGCTAAGAACAAAGGTGAGACATGGTTTCTGGAATTACTTAGAAGGGATTTGAGAGGCAAATAGGAGGTTTGTTAATCAAGCAAATAGGAGCAGCACTAGAGATATATTATTTTTGCCAGCGTTATTGTGACCCTATTTTATGATCCATGACCTGTGCAAACAAAGGGCATAAGACATTTAGTTTATGTGCAGCCAGCATTATTGTGACCCTATTTTATGATCCATGACCTGTGCAAACAAAGAGCATAAGACATTTAGTTTATGCGCAGTTTTGAATTCTTTATTGTATTCATGAACAGTGCAGATTCTACCTGTTTGGACTTAGAGCCTGAAGTTCAGTTCACAAAGATGCATGACACAGTAGCTGAATTTAGACTTTATGCATTTAGAGAAAACAATTAACAATTAAGGTCCCTCTTCAAGGAACCTGGTTGTTTAAACATTATAGGTGTAAATGTATATGACCCAGATTTTCTTCTCTTTCACAAATTAGTTGTTGTTGTTTCTTTCATTTTTGTTTTTGTCTTTTTTATTTTTTTTTAGTAAATCGGATTTAGTTGTTATGGCAAGAAGGAAGGTAGGAAAGGGGTGAGAGAGGGAAGGACAGAGGA
The DNA here is from genome assembly GCA_004024745.2 of Catagonus wagneri. Classification (NCBI taxonomy): domain Eukaryota; kingdom Metazoa; phylum Chordata; class Mammalia; order Artiodactyla; family Tayassuidae; genus Catagonus; species Catagonus wagneri. Next base: position 4,274,063 of record PVHT020000105.1, on the reverse strand, counting down.
CCAGGACCAGGTTAGTTGTTTGGTTGACCTGCTTAATTTGTTTTGGCCCACCTCAAATTTTTTTAAACAGATTTGACAGGTAAGTCAAAGGAGTAAAACCACTTCGTTAGTCCAAATGGCCCCAGAGGATATGACTTTATATCCCTAGTGTGAATGTCGGAGTTTGAATATATGTAAGAGCAGGGAGTGGTTAGGGAGCATCCATAGAGTCTGGTATGGGAGAAAAAAAAAATCTAAACTCTCAAGTTCTCACTAGTTCTTAGGTAATTCTGAAAAATGAGACCTAGAGCAGGGGATACTTACTTTAGAAGGATTTGCAGTCATCTAGTGTCAAGTCTTGGACTGAGTAGCTCTAGTGGTGAGCTAAACTGATATACATAATAAATAGAGGGAGTCTGAAAGAAGAGAGCCTTCTAGAAGAGAGAAGGATTAAGTAGTATCTAATTGTCTGTATTAAAATGTTAAAAAGCCAAATTTAGTAAAAAAAAAAAATGCTCCAAGTTTGGTCCTCCAAACTTGTAGTGCTAGACATAATTACCTTGAGTGAGTAGATTGGGAAAAATCAGAGAAAGGTCTAAACACATATCTGAGCCTTCACAGAGCTGAAGGAAGAGAATGGCTACAAGATAGAAGTCTTAGAATCCATAGGAAACTGAATAAATTCATAGCTAGAAGTGGCTGTGAAATTTTCGGTTCTAGAAATTGTCAGAAATATAGGAAAGGCATTACATTTCACCTTGAATTTTACTTAAGCCTCAAGGGCAGGATGACCTCATCTGCCTGTTTGGTCTTTCAAGCAGCACATCATTGGCTGTAACAGAATCAAATGGGCAGCCAACAGCCCAGTGAGGTGGTAGCCATTTGGGCCCTGCTGCTAATAATTTGACTGCATACAGATGACAAGAGGGATTTAGTCAGGGATCTCAGTTTGAATCAGTTCCTGATTTTATGTCAATCAGTATATTTTCTTAAAAGTGTTTTAGTCCCAGAGGAGAGAAGGAGCAGTGATAGCATGTACCCTATGACAACTGAGGGAAATCTAGGGTGACTGGTCTCACATGACATTTACTTTTATTTGATTATAAAGATAAACAATATCAGCCACCATGAATCATTTATATCTCAAGTTACATTTTTTTTTTAAACAAGCCACATGGACCTGTTAAAACTGGAATTTAGATAAAACTTCAGGGAAATAATTATCTTAAGGTGAATTGCTTAAGAGGGAATTGCAGTTTGACATGGGGGATGGGTGGTGTATGAGTGCAGTCATGGAAATATTCTGCCATGAACAAGTGAAGCATTTAGCTGTCAGTTCTATTATGTATTTGATATTACTGATCCTAGCAAAGTTAAGAATAAAAATTGAGCATTTATATACACCAAGCTGAAGAAAGGGCCTTTAAATTACCTTTCAGACTGTGAGTTTAGTTGACCTTCTCCCATTTATTTCAGTCTAATGACAGCAGGTTTGTTGGATGATGTCACCATTCTTTGAAAGCTCTTTATTCTTCCTAATAACATGTGACCTGCATTCTTCATCTTTAGAGAGAATTCCCAACAATAAATAATGCTTGCCTGTAAATTGGAATGCACTAGAGTCCTATTTAAAGGCCAGCTTTACTGACAGACTGGCAGGGTGGAAGGGGAGAATGTATGTTTTATGCTCATACAGCTTTTTGAGGAAATGGAGTATATACAGTGAAGTTATGATTATGGTTATGCTTATTTATTTGTCAAGTGCCACTTGACAAAGCAAAAAAAAAAAAAGGGAAGATCAAAACAATATGCCTGTCTCATAGATGATGTTACTACAGGAAAAATAAAAGCTTCTGTGAATCCTCAAGACAGAGATAAGCCATTATTTTTGTATCAGTTGAGTATTATGTGAAGTTGTTTTACCATTTTTTGGCATGTAAAGCTTTTTCCCTTGAATCATTGATTGTCTTTATCAGCTCAATATAAAATATAGTGGATGTTTACCTTCAAAGACAATGCTTCCTATAAAAACTCCCAGAATCACAAAACAATATTGTTTATCCTCTCTTGGCTTTCATGAAAGACATATCTCCATCAAGGTATACATGCCTACCTTCGCCCAGGTTGCTAAAACTTTCTCTCTCACTTAATTAGCTGGAGTATGCTCTGAAACAGCCTAATTATATCTGAATTTATTTAAACAAATACTTACATAGTGCTGCTATAAGCCCTTTATAAATATTAACAAATTTCAACCCTCATAATAATCCCTTTGAGCGATACACTATCATTATCCTCACTATATAGATGAGAAAACTAAGGCAGGTACTACTGGGAATTTTCCAGGAATTAGTTTGATTAAAACTCAAGAAGTTTGATTCCCAAGTCTGTATGTTTGAATATTACACTATGCTCAAAAAAAGTGTGGAACATAAACTAAGTTTTTTCTTCTCAATGATGCACCATTCTTCAGTTTCAAAATTCCACTTTCTTGTAAAGGTTCATATGTTTTTTTTTTCCTCCCTTGACTTTTTATTTATTTCATTTTTTTGTCTTTTTTTTCTGTCTTTTAGCCTTTTTCTAGGGCCTCACCCGCGGCATATGGAGATTCCCAGGCTAGGGATCTAATCGGAGCTGTAGCTGCCAGCTGACGCCACAGCCACAGCAATGCGGGATCCGAGCCGCGTCTGCGACCTACACCACAGCTCACGGCAATGCCGGACCGTTAACCCACTGAGCGTGGCCAGGGATTGAACCGGCAACCTCATGGTTCCTAGTTGGGTTCCTTAACCACTGAGCCATGACGGGAACTCCAGACTTTTTATTTACCTCTATCACCAATTCTAAAAGCTAACTTTTGAATAATTAAGGGGGTGGTACGTAAACATTGCACATGTGTGATCATGGTCAGGTCTCCACTACTCAGCTGTTGCCAGGGGTCTACAGGGAGTGCAGACTTGCTCTGACATTCCACCCTTTCAACACATCTAATTCAAATTGTACCTCATCAAAATTACAGATTATCGCATTCCTGGGACTCAAGTCACTCTACAGTATTCAAAATCATGAATGTTAAATCCATAGTACAGGATTTTATTTCAGTCAGTGCTTAGGGCTAGTGGAGTGTTTCATTTTTCTTAAAAGTTTTCTGGCCACCCCCATCCCAAGTGGAAAAAGGTACTCCTTTCTTTTATGTAGTTCCACTATGGGAAATCTTTTTCTTGGAAGATAGTACTCTGCAACCACTTATGGATAGATGTGAAGTGCATGTTTCCAAGTAAACTTACTCATCTACTTTTGTCTATTTCTCTTTCTATCTCTTCTCTTTCCCCCTCACACTGTCTTGTTTGTTTGTTTTTATTTATGCACGGTATTTCTATTATCTTAGGCTGAGACTTCATGTTATATTAACTCCAGATGTAATTTGGGGAATTTTCCCAATTAAAAGTTAATTATTTTCACAGCTATGATTTTATTTATTTTTTTGTCTTTAAAATGCTATTTTTTTCTTTTTTCTTTTTATTTATTTCTTTACATTATACCTAGATGTACAGCGTGGTGACAGGGTTACACATCACAAGTGGTTGGACATAGTTCCCAGTGCTATACAGTGGTATCTTCTTGCTTTTCCAGCCCAGAGGCAACAATCTACAGCTATTAACCCCAGACCCCCCTACCATCCCATTCTCTCCCCCACCCTTTTGGCAACCGCAAGTCTGTTCTCCAAGTCCTTGATTTTCTTTTCTGCATGAAGGTTCATTTGTGCAGTATGTTAGATTCCAGTTATTAGTGATATCATATGGTATCTGTCTTTCTCCTTCTGACTAACTTCACTCAGTATGAGGGTCTCTAATTCCATCCATGTTGCTGCAAATGACATTATTTTGTTCTTTTTTATGGCTGAGTAGTATTCCATTATGTATATGTACCACATCTTCCTAATCCAATCATCTGTCGATGGGCATTTGGGTTGTTTCCATGTCTTGGCTATTGTGAATAGTGCTGCAATGAACATGCATGTGCAGGTGTCTTTTTCAAGAAAAGTTTTGTCTGGGTATATGCCCAAGAGTGGGATTGCTGGGTCATATGGTAGTTGTATGTAGAGTTTTCTAAGGTACCTCCATACTGTTTTCCATAGTGGTTGTACCAGCTTACATTCCCACCAACAGCGCAGGAGAGTTCCCTTTTCTCCACATCCCCTCCAGCAATTGTTGTTTGTGGACTTGTTAATGATGGCCATTCTGACTGGTGTGAGGTGATATCTCGTAGTAGTTTTGATCTGCATTTCTCTAATCATCAGTGATGTTGAGCAAAAACCAAGCAGGAGGCATAACTCTCCCAGACTTCAGGCAATATCACAGGGCCACAGTAATCAAGACAGTGTGGTACTGGTACCAAAACAGACATACAGACCAATGGAACAGAATAGAGAACCCAGAAATAAACCCAGATGCCTGCGGTCAACTGATTTTTGACAAAGGAGGCAAGAATATAAAATGGGAAAAAGACAGTCTGTTCAGTAAGCATTGCTGGGAAACCTGGTCAGCTGCATGCAAATCAATGAAACTAGAACACACTCTCACACCATGCACAAAAATAAAGTCTAAATGGCTTAAAGACTTAAATACAAGACAAGATACCATTAAACTCCTGGAAGAAAACATAGGTAAAACATTCTCTGACATCAACCTTACAAATATTTTCTCAGGTCAGTCTCCCAAAGCGACAGAAATAAAAGCAAAGATCAACCAATGGGACCTAATCAAGCTGACAAGCTTTTGCACAGCAAAGGAAACCAAAAAGAAAACTAAAAGGCAACTTACAGAATGGGAGAAAATAATGTCAAATGATGCAACTGACAGGGCCTAATCTCAAAAAAAATCACAGCTATGATTTTAGATTAAAAAGTCAGGAATCAAACTTTTAAAATGCACAGATTTTAAAAGACATTCGTGTGGATTCTTGATTTACATAAAACCAAACTGTGTAGGAGAAGTGATCTCTGTTACATGTGGTCAACGATCAATTGCTTTTCAAAATTTCTAATTTCTTTACTTACTTTTCCATTCTCAATTTTTGTTTACTTCTAACAAAGATATTTTATTCCAGGAAGCATATTTTTTAACAGCATTTTGTAGAAAGGTTTGCCTTACTATGCATTTGTACTAAAGTTAGATTATTTGGGCTCTTGCTACATTAGGTGCTGTTTATGTAGTGTTTTGGAAAATAGCTTCAGTGATTTCTTTTACTTTAATCTTTTCCTCTTTTAACTCTCTAAGGTAGTGAGCAGAATGAGAGTTATAAATTAGCCTCCAGTAAGACAGTAGTTCTCTAGCATGTGACTCACTCAGGAACAAATTTAAAATCCAGGTTACTGGGTCCAGCCTTGGAAGATCTGATTCAGGTGATTTAGTCTGGGACCCAGAAATTAGTGCTTGGATAACAACTCCAGTGATTCTGATTCCTTTGCTCCACAGAAGACACTTTGCAAAACACTGTTGCACAGTGTTCGGTGCTGAGTCTCCTCCACAGTATTATTTCTTAAAAACTCCAATGTATGACATGTCAGTTGACATGTACACTAAATGTCATGGGCGTAAGAAAAGAATAGGTTGGCTTAATTTAAAATTGTCTTTTGCCAAATGATCAAGAAATTACTACATCCAAATTGGTGCAGTCACTGTGGAAAACAGTATAGAGATTCCTCAAAAAAACTAAAAATAGAATTACCATATGACACAGCAGTTCCACTCCTGGGTATGTGTATGAAAAAACCCAAAAACACTACTTTGAAAAGATACATGCACCTCAGTGTTCATAGAAGCATTATTTACAATTGCCAAGATATGGAAGCAACCTAAGTGTCCATAAGCAGATAAATGGATAAAGATGTGGGGTGTGTGTGTGTGTGTGTGTGTGTGTGTGTGTTTATATATATATGTATATATGTATGTGTATGTATATATATATATACACACACACACATATACACACAATGAAATACTACTCAGCCATAAAAAGTAGCGTTTAGCCATTTGCAACAACATGGATAGACTTGGAGGGCATTATGCCAAGTGAAATAAATAAGACAGAGGAAAGACAAATACTGTATGTATTATTTGTATGTGGAATCTAAAAATACAACAAACTAGTGAATATAACAAAAAGAGAAGCAGATTCACAGATATAGAGAACAAAAGCAGTGATTACCATAGTGGTGAGCAATATAGGGATGGGGGAGTGAAAGGTACCAACTATTGGGTGTAGGATAGGGTGTGAGGATGTACTGTACAACATGGAAGAATATAGCAAAAATTTTGTAATAACTGTAAAAGGAAAGTAACCTTTAAAATTTTTTATAAATTTTATAGAAAGAAAAGATTACATCCATAGGTTTTTATCTCCTTCCGATTTCTGAATGTAAGGGGAAAGGGTAGAGTAGTTAGAGAAAAGCATCTCTTCTTTTGAGTATCAGTATTAATAGTTCCCCTCCAAATATTCTTTGTGATTTTTACATTTGAGAATTTATTAAATTTGGGTCTTTTTTTTTTTTTTTGGCTCTTTGCCTTATCTAGGGCCATACCCGCGGCATATGGAGGTTCCCAAATTTGTTAAACATGTAAGAAAATTATGTTTTGGTTATGAAATATTTCTTGAGAACACAACATATCCTGTCTGCAGATCACTGCCTAAAATAAAGACCCATTTGGGACCATTTTGATCCCTATGTCCCCAGATTACACAGTAATACATCTAACCACAAATCTAGAGAACTGAGAACATGACACAAATCTCCAAGTGAAGGTTTAATAGGAATTTAATTCAACCTACTGATAGTACTCATAATCTACAGTAGTTAATGTGATAGCAGTGACCCACATTAATAAGTAGAGGTTGTAAAGGGAGGATTAGGAAAGGAAAAATATGTTTTGTTTCTAGCTTGTTCAGTGATTCAGTCTGGAGTCTTTTAATGCTGATTTAGCTTTCTATCTTGGTTTCTGTATTCCTTAGCAGTTAATTATTTTTCTAAAATCCTTACTGGATTAAGAGTCAAAAATAATGAAATAAAATGTTGGTTTTTAAATACATACAATGCGTAAGTGCAATTTTGACTTGATCACCTCAGTCATCATAAAATATTTATAAGACAATTTCACAGTTTATTAATTGCTTTACAAAACTCCATGCCTTTCACCAAGAAATCTTTGTGTGATAAAAAATACATTAAAACATTTTGTTACTTTAGCAACAACAAACAGTTTTTGTTTGCAAAAACAAAGACGAAACACCTGTTAGGTCTCTTGGCCCAGGCTTGTCTAATTGGATAGGTATTCCTGCAATGAATTACTTGGTGCTCTGCTGATTGCTGCCCAGCATGCTGGATCTCAGTTTAAATCATTTGGTTAGGAAATCATGTTGTAGTAATTCAAAACACTTGGCCACTTCTGTACTTTATGTAATCACTGGACCTTACATAATTAATTGAATATTTTAGAAGAGAAAACCTTATTACGTAGGTCATAAATAAAGCTAGGAATTTGTGGGTAGATCAAAGCAAATCCATCACTGATATTGGAATAGCATCTCAAAGTGCAAGTCCTGACAATGGTAGGTCAGCAATGTCATCCCTGCATATGGAGATAATACAGCACCCAGAGCCCTCCGTCATGGTCATTGTGTGTGATTCATTTATCCTTGGTCACTAACCAGTTCTGTGACCTTAGATAACTCACTCAACTTCCCTTTATGAAGGCCCAAAGAAACTTAGGTAAGCATATGAAAGTACTTTCAAAAGTTCTATAAAAATGCTCCCATTGCCTGTGGAAAAAGTGTCAGTTTATTATGGCCTACATACATAGAAAGTTGCTAGGCATTCTGGACCAGGAAAAGACATGAAAAGCATGGTAAAAAATAGGAAGGAATCTGTAAAGCAAGCAAATAGTAAAATCATAATTGTAGAAACCTTTTAAAATTCTCAAAGTTTGTTAGATTTCTACTGAGCCACAAAAATCTTTAAAGAAATAATGCATATCTTCATTGTATCCAATACATGCTTGACAGTCTTCTAGTTCTAGATATTTAGCAAAATCTAGATCTCAACTCTTGAGAGGATTAATTAGTTTTCTGTTTTACGTCATACTTAGCATTGGGGAAAGCACTTCCTAGAAGTATAACTTCAGGGTTAACAAGACTAATGTAAAAAATTTTAGCTTCTACTCATTCCTGCTGGTGTTTCGTAATCCACAGTAGAATTTTAGTTTTCTATTTTAGGACTTTAATCTCTGGCAAAATTCAAATCCTCTCAAGATTTAGCATGCATGAGTTTCTGGTAGTTCCTGAGAAAATCTCAAAAGTAGGAAGAAAGAGTTCTTCTTTGAGAATGTCTAATATAGAAGAAAATGACCAGTGATCAGAATGGTGGTTGTGGTGGGATTTGTGACTGTGAATTCCAAATTGGGAAGGAAGAAAGAATACAAAGTACTGATTACTTGAAATGAGAAAGGAAAAAGGTATTACTGGGAAAGGTGATGTAGGAATAAAAACCAGAGACTCGAAGACCAATACCCTCTATATAAAGTTTCCTAAAACCCTCTGCCTTCATGCTATTAAAAAGAATAACTTCCTAAATATGGGTCCTCAACTTAAACATACATTTCTCAGTTTTATTCCATTTCAAATTTTTTCTGTTAAGAAAAGAAGAGGAAAGCAATAGGGGTGGAAGAAGTTTAACCAAAACTATTGCTTATCCAGAAAGAAGAGAATATTATTCTGTAATGAGTATAATGTTAAACATACTAATTTATTAAATGTATAGTTATCAGTTGCTTAAATACAAATGGGAAAGACAAACAATAAACAAATGCAAAAATAAATATATTAAATACGAATAAGAGATTAGTGCTAGGAAGAAAAATATAGAAGGGAGTTAAGCGAGTCAGGAGAGCCGGGCCTTGGCTGTTTTTGTTGGGCTTATTTTAAATAGAGTGACCAGAGAGCATAGACTTAAAGTGAGGAAGGGAGCTGTGCAACTAAGTGAAGAGCTTTCCAGGCAGGGAGAACTATTAAGCGCAAAGGCCCTGAGGCAGTACATTCTTCGTATGTTCAAGGAATAAAAAGGAGGCTGGCGCAGATGGAGTGAGGTGGCAGAGAATTAAAGTCAGAGTAAATGAGGTTCCTGGGACAATGTGGTCCCTATTACTCATACCTTGAGGCAACTGTACGGCATAGACTTTATTTTAAAAAGGATGAAAAACCAATGGAGGGTATTGGGTAGCAATCTGGCTACTTTGCTGGGAAAAGACTGTGAAAAGGCAGATGCTTTGAGATTGATTGGTTTGGGTCAGAATGGAGCCGTCGAGGTGGTAAGAACTGGTAAAAAAATGTCAGTACTACATTTGGTTATTAATCCATTAGTTAAAACAAATATTAGGGAGCAGGTACACACAAGTCAAGGAACATGTTAGAGAGATAACAAACAGGACAAAGTCCATGCTTCCCATCAGTAAACTCTAAGCTTAATAGAGGCAGACATGTAAACACATGCTTTTAATGCCTGGTATGATAACTGAATCTAGTAAAAAGGAAAGAGTTATTACTTTTGCTTAGGGAATGGGAAGCATCACCAAAAACTATCCAGAAGAAAAGATTCGTAAGTTGGTAAATGAAAGAGAAGCACAAGTTTAGCAGGAGAGAAGGCAAAGAAGGACTGCCACACAGAGGAAACAGCATAGACAGAGGCACAGATACATGGAGAGGATGACGTATTCAGGGGCTGTGAATAGTTTCATACGAGTTGCATTTATTCAAGCCAGGAGTGGTAGCAGATAAAGCTGAGGAAATGTGGGGCAAGGAGAGAGATGATGATGAGTATCATGACAAAAGCATCTGAATATAGTGAGCCAAATTATGAGGAATCACTGAAGAATTTTGTGCAAGGAAGTAGAATCAGCTTTATATTCTAGAAATGTCTGTTAAAAGTCTTCATTGATAGGAGCATTTCCATTCAACTTTAATTATTCAGTTACATTTCCGTAAGAGAGTAGTGTATAGTAAAAATATTGTATGATATCCTTTTCACACATAACACTAAGCAGTCATTTATTGGCCACTTACTCCATTCAACTTTAATTATTCAGTTACATTTCAGTAAGAGAGTAGTGTATAGTAAAAAATTGTATGGTTTCCTTTTCACACATAATAATAAGCACTCATTTATTGGCCACTTACTCCATTCAACTTTAATTATTCAGTTACATTTCAGTAAGAGAGTAGTGTATAGTAAAAAATTGTATGGTTTCCTTTTCACACATAATAATAAGCACTCATTTATTGGCCACTTACTCAGGCATGGGGCAAATGGCATTACTTAATGTTAATTCATCAGATCTTCCTTAATGCCCATTGAAGTATTATTGTTATGACTCCATTTTAAGGGTAGGAAAACCAGTGCCTTGAGAGGTTCAGCAATTCATCCAAATTCATACATGACTCGTGAAAGGTGGGGATTGGCTTGGCCTCCAACCAAGTATCACAGGCTGTGCTGTGACCTACTCCAGATACTAAAAGGACAATAAAAGTTACTAGTAACAATTCTCCTCTAAAGACTGGTTACATTAAATCAAGTCTCTTTACAATAGGGCAACCTAAATTACAATGTATTAATTTAATTATGTATGTTACAAAAAAATGGACAGAATGATGTTCCAGAAGTTGGGAATTAATTAGTTCAGTGTTGAGAATGAATTTATAAATAGATTTGTTGAGTAGCACAGTTTTCATTAGAGCATAAATTTTTTTTAATTTTAATTTTAATTTATTTTTTTTAATTTTAATTTTAATGTTTACATTATACCCAGCTGTACAGCATGGTGACAGGGTTACACATACATATATGGATTCATCACAAGTGGTTAGACATAGTTCCCAGTGCTATTCAGTAAGATCTCCTTGCTTTTCCAGCCCAGAGGCAACAGTCTACAACTATTAACCCCAGACACCCCTACCATCCCATTCCCTCCCCCACCCTTTTGGCAACCGCAAGTCTGTTCTCCAAGTCCTTGATTTTCTTTTCTGCATGAAGGTTCATTTGTGCAGTATATTAGATTCCAGTTATTAGTGATATCATATGATATCATATGGTACCATATGACTTACTGACTTACTTCACTCAGTATGAGGGTCTCTAATTCCATCCATGTTGCTGCAAATGACATTATTTTATTCTTTTTTATGGCTGAGTAGTATTCCATTGTGTATATATACCACATTTTCCTAATCCAATCATCTGTCGATGAACATTTAGGTTGTTTCCATGTCTTGGCTATTGTGAATAGTACTGCAATGAACATGCATGTGCAGGTGTCTTTTTCAATGAAAGTTTTGTCCGAGTATATACCCAAGAGCATAAAATTTGACTTGCAAAGACGAGAGTTCAAATTCACTATATCTAGTCAAAACTGCAAAGTTTTCTTGAATTTTTTTTCTAATTGTTTATGAACTGTTTTATTGATACTCCTTAAGATTTGGCTGCATTCTGAGATACTCAGTCCCTGTTGCTTAATAGAGTGGAACCTTTCTGCCTATAGACATTCATGGGATAAAGAACTGGGGTTGAGGGAAGGGGGAAAGGGATTCTCAGACACTTGAAGTCCACTGGGAAGAATTTACTAGGGGCTGAGATATAATTACTGATATATTGGATTTGCTATTATTAATCCTTTCAAATATATTCTTTTTTTTTTTGTCTTTTTGCCTTTTTATGTAGAGCCGCACCCGCAGCATGTGGAAGTTCCCAGGCTAACCTCATGGTTTTTAGTCAGATGCGTTAACCACTGAGCCACGATGGGAACTCCTCAAATATATTCTTTATTGGCAAAAAATTCAGGCCCCAAATTTTTCATAGAAATGTCAAATTCTCTGTAGAATTCAAGAAATGTAAATTCAAAGATCAAGTCCAAATGTCCCAGGGTTGTATTTTCTGTGAAAAGCAGATAAGTTGGATTCAGTGGGTAATTTTATATTGAAAAATAACATTTTTAGCTGGCACAAATCACAGTATAAACCTTCAAAACAAATTCCCTTGTGCATTAAAAAAATAAACACAAGAAATTATTTAGATTGCTTTGAGAAGTTTTAGAAGAGAATGTTAAAAATACTTAGGGAGACCAATCATGTCTTGGTTTAATTTCATTTTATTGTAGTAGTTCAGTAAGGTAGAGAAAAAGAAGAAAAGCTAATTTCAAAACGTTGTTTAGACTTTAATAACCAAGTTATCATTTATAGTACCATATCTAAGACACATCCTTGATAATGCAGATTACCTTTGACAATGTACCATACTCTTATTATTTACTAGTATATGTTGCTGTCTGATCTTTAATATATTATATACTGCAATTATATTGCTTGTAAGCTCTCATTCTGCTGCCATACATTATTCTTGCAGTGGTTAGCTTGATCCTTTCAAGGTTTCAGCAGGTTCAGCAAATCTGTCCAAAGATCAAAGTCTTCAGTACTCAGAGAAAGGAAAGTTTTTACCTGGCTGAATGCCCTGTGTTATTCAGACATCAGCAGTAGTTTGCTATGTCACTCCTCATTGCTCTGAGGCTAAAACTACTTTTTTGGAGGTGGTTGTCCAGGGTCTCTTGTAATTGTTCTCTTCTCTGTTGTTATGGAGATGGAGCTCACACAGTTTCTTCCCTGCTTACTTTATCATGCTTCATATCCAAGAGCACAGTAAACAACTGATTAGGTGACCTACTTAGGTCTGCCTGCATGAATTCACAGACTCATATTATTTAAGGTGTGTGATTACTTGAATCTTCCCCTGTGGTCTAGCTTTTATTTACATTATCCTTACATTTTCTATGTGTTTTTTTTAAGTGGATTTATTTGGTTCAAATACTTTGTTCAATGCCTTCTATTAAGGAATAAGTAGTAGATTGGGTACCTAGGCTGAGAAAGTGAATTTTAGATTTGTCTCTATTGACACAATACCAAAATCCATGCTAATTCAAGGACACAAAATAGTACAGCATGCCAAAATAGGGCCCTGATGTTGTCAGGGACAAAGAACACCAGTTCTCACGATTTCAAGCAGCTGAAGACACAAAGGAGCAGGAGGAAAAACATTTAGTAGTTTATTATTCTTGCCTTGCTTACTATCAGAGTGACAGGAAAGAAAGCACGAGGTTGAGTTATTGTATACTGAGTAGGAAAAAAAAAAGGTGAGCTATGAACAATATTATATATGACTGAAAAGAAGGTATGTAGCAGTCTGGACACTTGAATTTGAATTTTGGTTCCATAGAAGGTGCTATTGGTGCTCTACCCAGAATACTATTTTTATTGGACTGGTGCAGTACCTGTCAGTTTTAGAACTGGCTGCAAATGGCACACAGCAAGCCCCCAGAAGATGGTTCAGCTGGGAAGTTATGCCTATTTCCCACCTCTAGGCAGCCTACATCCATGACTGATGGATACAAAAGTCCAACTGCTTTGCCTGAGTTGGGATCAATTCTGCACAGTGCTTACTACTTCAGCACCTTCATGGATCTGGAGAAAGTTAGACTTAGGTATGACATATTCTTGCTGGGCTGTTTCCCCTTCCTGCATCCCTCGTTCAGTTTCATGTGTCTCCTGAGATCATTCCTTCAGTAAATTCTGTTCATCTAAACCTTTGTTTAAGACTCTGCTTCTAGGAAGGTCAACCTAAATTTGGCTTGATTAGCAATTGTATTTGAAGTATATAATCAGGTGTCTGATCTCTACTAGCTTCAATATTGTCACTAGTGAAATGAGAGAATTAATGATAATCTTTGTTTCCTTCCAGCTTTAAAATTATATTTTCAGGGGAGGTAAAGCCATTGGGTATTTTCTCTCAGAAAAATCTTTCTAATCCAAATGTTCTGTGGATTTTTAAATGCTGAGCATCTTTGGTACTTGAAGCAGATTGATAATAACTAAGTTGTCATTTCTATTTTTTCTTTCGAACACAACATTAAAAAATGAAGTATAAAAAGCATATGATCATCTCAATAGATGCAGAAAAAGCATTTGACAAAATTCAACATCCATTTATGATTAAAAAAAAAAACTCTCAACAAAATGGGTGTAGAGGGAATGGGCCTCAACCTTATAAAGGTCATATATGACAAACCCACAGCCAACGTACTAAATGGCAAAAAAGCTGAGTTTTCCTTCTGAGAGCAGTAATAAGACAAGGATGTTCCACTCTTACCATTTTTCTTTTTTTTTTTTTTTAGCTCTTTGTTTTTTAGGGCCACACCTGTGGCATATGGAGGTTCCCAGGCTAGGGGTCGAATCAGAGCTGTTGCTGCCAGCCTACATCAGAGCTACAGTAACGCCAGATCTGAGTCATGTCTGCAACCTGCACCACAGTTCACAGCAATGCTGGGTCATTAACCCACTGATTGATGCCAGGGATCAAACCTGCAACCTCATGGTTACTAGTCAGATTTGTTTCCACTGTGGCATGACAGGAACTCCACGTTCTTACCATTTTTAATCACCATAGTATTGACAGTCTTGCCATAGCAGTCAGACAAGAAAAAGAAAAGAAATCCAAGTTGGAAAGGAAGAAGTAAAACTGTTACTATTTGCAGACGATGTGACGTATTTAGGATATGCTGAATAGCATAAAAAGTCCACCAAAAAACTGTTATAGCTAATAAATGACTTCAGTAAAGTCTCAGGATACAAAATCAATATACACAAATCTTACATTTCTATACACTAATAATAACTAAATGAGTAATTAAGAAAACGGTTTCATTTACAGTTGCATTGAAAAGAATGGCATACTTAGGAATACATTTAGCCAGAGAGGTAAAAGATTTCTCTACTAAAGATTATAAGATAATGATGAAAGAAATTGAAGATAAAAAAAATGAAAGTTGTTTCATGCTTATTAGGAGAATTTATGTTGTTAAAATGTCCATACTACTCCAAAACTATAGATTCAATGCAATACCTGTCAGAAGACCAGTGGCGTATTTCACAAAACTGGAAGAAAAAGTTCTAAATTTGTATGGAACCACAAAACACCTTTAAAGACCAAAGCAATTCTGAAAAGGAACCAAGCTGGAGGTATCATGGTCCTTGATTTAAACTATACTACAAAGTTATAGTAATCAAAACAGTATGGTATCAGCACAAAAACAGACACTGATCAATGAAACAGAACTGAAAGCCCAGAAATAAACCAACACATATATGGCAATTAATATATGACAAATTAACAAAGAATATACAATGGAGAAAAGGCAGTCTCTTCAACAAATGGTTTTTGGAAAACTGGACAATCACATGCACAAGGATGAAACTGGACCGCTATTTAAAGCATACACAAAAACTCAAAATGGTTTAAAGACTCAAATGTAAGACCAAAAACCATGAAAGTTCTGGAATAAATCATAGGTGGTAACCTCACTGACATCAGTCATAATGATTTTTTTGGTGGCCCTGACTCCAAAGGCAAGGGAAACAAAACTAAAAATAAACGAATAGGACTACATCAAACAAAAACCTTTTGTACAGTGAAATAAATCACCAAAATGAAAAGGCAGGCTATGGAATGAGAGAAGATATTTGCAAATAACCTATCTGATAAGGTATTAATATCCAGAATATATAGAGAGTACATTTAATTCAACAAAAATGAAAGAGTGAAAGAGTGAAATACTGTCATTTGCAGCAACATGATGGCCAAGAGGGTATTATGCTAAGTGAAACAAGTCAGATGAGGAAAGAGAAATGCCTTATGACTTAATTAATATGTGGAATCCAAAAAGAACAACAACAAAACAAAGCCAACCAACAAGGAAAATAAAAACAAACTCACAGATGCAAAAAAGAGATTAGTGGTAGCCTCAGGGGAAGCCAGTGGAAGAGAGTGGACCAAGTCAGTGAAGGGGGGTCAACTCTATGTTGATGGATGACAACTAGACTTGTGGTAGTGATCACACTGTAGTGTATACAGATATTGAACTACAAAGATGAAACTTATTTAATAAAATAATACCAATAAATAAAATAGAATCACAGCACAAGATACGGTAATACAATTTAGTTTAAATCCTTGTCAGTGAGAGCTCTCTATACTGAGACTGTGAATATATGAATACGTAACATCGTCTTTGATTTTTAATACCCTCAAATATGAGTTTTGAGAGTGGAAGTGTGACAGCACCAAGCACAATCTCTGGCAATCCAACAACTTTGATGTCCAGTGGGAAATGTGCAGAAATCTCTATCTGGTATAGGGTATTCAGAATATATGTTTTTTTGTTAGATAACAAGAATGTGACATAGTTGTATGCATCTGGCCTTCAAAAATGTGTTTGGGGTCCAGAATAAAGATAGATGTCTGAGATGACTCATTTGAACAGAATGGCAATTTCTTCAAATTCTCAAAGCAATATAATAAGCATAGATACATATGTGTTTAAAAATAATACATAGCTCATACATACACACAAACTCCTCTTTGTGGTAGTAGATTAAAAATTTCTAAATTGCTTTGATGCTTCATAGGCTTTTCAATTTTTAATGAATAGAAGAATATCTTATTGACTTCTTACATGTCATAACCTATTTGCATATTTAATTCTTGTTAACTATTACTGCTGTAACTTCTTGTAGACTAAAAGCATGATAAAATATGAATGAGATAAAGTCTTACAGAGTGTACTGTTTTTCTCTATTTGCCTTTTTTCCCTACCCTCAAATCTCTTTCTGCTTTTCTCTGCCTAAGAATGCTGAATGCTGTAGAGTAAGTTACCAGATCTCCTTGATTTCTTGTGTTCCAGGTGAGTAGGGTCAATACTAGGCACTGACAGAAAACAAGAGGCAGGAAAAGAGAGAGATTGGGCATTACTTCCCCTGGTTCTTTTCCTCTGGGTCTCCAATCTGGCAGAGGTTGCCTAATCTGTAACTCATGGTGAACAACCCATCTTGCACAGCTACAGCTCCTATTTTTAGGCTCATTATTTCATTTTTCCCCTTATCCTTTAGGTGATGATTTCTAACTGTTGTGAGCTATTGGGTGCCCAGTCCTGTATAAATGCTTCCTTACTTATGTCCTCTTAGGAATCCTACTTGAATGTACCTTGTTTCTTGCCTGGCCCCTGACTAATGCATTAATTTTCCTTCTGTTCATATTATATTGAACTAAAATTGGAAACTCTAAATTTTTCTCAAATGCCTACTGATAGGGACAGGGATCAAGGTGCATAGTATAGGAGAGAGGACTATTTTTATTACCAGTAAGTATGTTTCAGGAGAGAATCATCCTACCCATTCACCATATATACCTTCTTGCCTTTCTAGTCTTCCCACATCCTCACTCTCCCTGATACAGAGAGCACTGTCCTGCCTCATGTCTTCATATTTGTCATTTTCTCTGGATATTCCACTGAAATATCTGGTTTGCCTTCTCACTTCTTCAGGAGTGTGTACTCAAATCATATTTTCATCAGGACCTTCCTTGTTCATTGCAATTGAAATCATAACTCTTGACTCCATCCCTGAACCCAGCTTTATTTTAATGGTTGGCCTTATTTCCAAGCAATACTATTTATTTATGTATTTATAGTCTGTCTCTTCTCACGAGAATATTTTTTTCGTGGATGTATTTTCAACATCTACATAGTTACTGCCACTTCTTGGTAGCATCATTTTTTTTTTTTTTTTGCATGAGTGGAAAATGAGAAGAAAACACATAATTACACCAAATGAAAATCTACACTCTCTTTACTATGGGGATGTAAGGACTGATTCATCTAGAAGTTACTTCAAATCCCCTAAAAAGAGGAGGCAAAAACAATCTCAATTGCACATACCTCATGAAAGCTCCTTTAATTTGTAAATTAATTAAACTATAGGTTAAGTTCTTCAAGCAATATTTAAAATATTATTTCATTATATTTCTATATATTCTTCTAGGTTAATATGAAGAACAACAACCAAAAAAGGCTCACGAGCTCTAGTTCAGGACTAAATTGTACTGAGGGTGGTGGTATGAAGTGTAGAGAGAAGGACAGATATAACCTAAAATCCTGATTCCTACTTAACAAGTAGAATTTCCTCTCTTTTTAGTAATGAGGAGGTAGCAATAGATAATTGGTGGGTTTGGGGAATTTGGAGAAGCTCAGGAGCAGAAACTACATGAAAATCATAGGATGGTAAAACAGTAACACACCATAGCTCTATCAGCAGATGTGAGTCTACTAGATTTTTAAACATTCCAGTGCAGGAAAAGACATGGTTTTCAGTATTTTTCTTTTAAGAGCTGAATATTCTTATTCTCAAAATGTTTTCCCTAACACTTGCCTACACTCCCTATGATAGGCACTCTGCTCATTTCATCCTTTTTTCAGGAAGTATATGTAAATTTTGGTCACTATCCTTGGTAAAGTAATCCTGTCTAGTAAGATATGTTATTTCCCTTATTTACCTCGATTAATTATTTGACCAAAATGGAGCCGGCTGCACTTAGTGGGTGTTCACATAATTATTTGCTGAATGTCAAGTTCACAGTTGTTTCTCCTACAGTTCCTTTAATTTTGCATTTCTGTTTTAATATCTAACTTTTTAACACAGATATTTCAGATATTTTGGTTTCAATCTCTGAGCCATTCAAAATGCCCTATCTTTTAAAATTTGGTTAAATTTAACAATATTTGAGTATATTTACCATACTTTAAACAATAGTTCTCAAAATTAGGTGCACTTTTAGAATCACTTGGGAAGCTTTAAAAAAAGAATACTGATGTCCAGACCCCAAACCTAGAGAGACTTAATCTATCTTTAGTAGTACTTGAACATCAACATTTTAAAAAACTTTCCCATGTAATTCCTTTGTGCAAGAAAGGACTGTAACATCACATTAAAGGATTCAGGTTTGTGGATTCATTTTTATATTAACTTGCAACAATTTTAATTAATTAATTAATTAATTAATTTTTGGTCTTTTGTCATTTTAGGGCTGCACCTATGGCATATGTAGGTACCCAGGCTAGGGGCTGAACTGGAGCTACAGCTGCTGGCCTACACCACAGCCACAGCAACGCTGGATCCTCAACCCACTGAGCGAGGCCAGGGATTGAACCCAGGTCCTCATAGATGCTAGTCGAGTTCATTAACCACTGAGCCACGAAGGGAGCTCCGACAAATTCTGTTTAATCTGAAAGGACCCTGATAACAAGATGACCTAATGGACAGGCAGTATTACAGATGGCAGGATGCTTGTCCAGCTATCTTGAATCTCTGTATGTCAGATGGATGCTGCTGTATGTTATCATCCAACAAGGAGGATTAGCTGAGAAAAATAAGAACATATTTATCTCTATCAGAGTGGGAGGAATTACACAATTGCTGGAGTTTATCTTTGACTTTCTGAAGAATAGGTCACAGAGTTTTAAGCCAGACTTCCAGTAGAGATGGAAACATCAAACTGCTTATCTGACATACCCATAATAATTTAACATTCCATGCCATTCCCCCACTTTTTTTGTTCATTTGCACTACCAAGCGTAGTAAGTGACAGAGACACACTGTTAACATTTAAATATTACAGTGCACCCCTATTTCTGTCATCTGTTTTCTTTCCATCAATTGCTCTTCTTTTTTCCTTTCTACCTGTTTTTTTGTCTCTCCCCACTCCAATGCAAGGAGAGTTTATGATAATAAGGGTTATTTTCAAATAATCATTTTTAACAAGCAAGTGACACTATGATAAATTCTTCCATATGATGTATGTAGTGGCACAGTTACTCAAATGATAAATTAACATTGATCATAAAAGAATGCTAATTTACTGAGACCTCCTTAATACCTTTGAATCCTCTGTTATGAGAGAAAATCATAGTAATGTGCACCAGCAATGGCATTAGTCTTTGAGCAAGAAATTCTTTGAGTTATGGACAGCTCTAAGCTTCTCTGAAGTTTGTTGCTTTTAAAACAAGCAACAGACTGTCCTTTGGGGGCCCCCATGACAGATTTCATAGGACTTGTTTCCTTATCTTTGGGGAAATATATCAAATATATCTCAGAAAAATTGGGTAGACATAAAAATATATCATTCTAATTATGTCTATATGGATGGAAGATTTATTCTAGTTTTTTGAAAGTCTAAGGATATATTTCTGTTATTATTTAACAATTACATGGCACTGCATGAAATGGTCTGTCTTAGACAACAGGAGACAGGAGAAAAAATGCAGAGGACAGGATTTGAGGCTTTGTAGATCTCATCTTTATCTGTCATCAAAGCCCCTGTTCTAACCAGTTGGCTGAAATCCAGCCATTAACATCATCCAGGAATAAAAACCAAAAAGTGATTGCTATAAAAAATAGAAGAAGAAGAAGAAAAGAAAAATGAAGAAATATAAATTGTTGAGAACAGGGATTAAATCTGGCTGAATTTCTTAAATGATCATGTCCAATATTTTAAATATAAATAAATAGAAGGGGTGATTCTAGTATTATTAGTTTATACAGAAGAGAGAAGGCTGGAATCTTCGTAATGTTTAAGCTGTGTGTTTCCTAGATTAGACAAAAAAAGTTTCAGTAAATTCATGGTGGAAAATCAGTTTTACTGATTATTTGGCAAGTCAGTCCAAAGGGATGGTCTAATGTTACATTTGGGTACAACCTGAAAAATCTGACACAGAGAAAGAGAATAATCGAGGGTTTCTCTGTTTTGGCTACATTGTCATTATAATCATCATCAAGCATTAATTGATATTTGTGTGTGCTGGTAATCACTGGTGTTGCGAATGGTAATGGAAAGGTATTAGACATATCTGAATAACAATGTGAATAAATGTTTGAAATCTCATTTTTCAATAGAGGAGAAGCAAATATTCAAAAAAGTATAAATGACAGTGCTGTAAGGTGCAAGAATTCTGTGTAGTGCCACTGGATCTGGAGATGAAGCCAAGACGTACTTGGATCAGAATTGCACGTAATGGCTAGGCCTGTAAAGAGAACTGCCTTTGCTTGCTATGGCCAAAGCACCTCTTGGTTTACAGTTTACAAAGAAGGAGGACATAATACACATTTTTAATTACATGAGGTCATAGGAAAGTATTTTACTTTTCTCATACTTGTTGTTTAGAGAAAGAAGGGACTCATGCTTTTGCTGGAGCACAAGAGGAATTCGGTGATGAACTAGAAGATTGGTATTTCTTTTTCACTTGAAAACCTAGGAAAGTAAATGTCTTTGAAAGTATAAGTGAAAATATAAGTGCAAGGTGCTCTTGTTTTGAGCACTCTGCATAAATTAACTAATTTAATTTTCATTGCAGTCCTATGTGGTATATATGTACTATTATTATTCTATTGTACAGAAAAACTAAACCAGAGAGGTTAAATAACTAGACCACAGTCACAGAACTGGTAAACGGTAGAGCTGGCATTGGAACTTGAGGATTCTGGGTCCAGATTCTGTGTACAAAACTATCACCCTAGAGTACCTGCATATATTAAGGTGATTTTAAAAAATCTTACTTACCTCTGGATAGGATTTTATTAAAGTTCTTAATGAAGTTAGTTACTTTTTATTATGTGCATTTCAGATCATTAGAAGTTCAATGACTGTAGTGAAAAACTGAGCCTATGTCAAGAAACAGTAAGAGATGATCATCCACCATCAGAGAACACATTTGTATATGGTCCTGGAAGACTTTGGAGAGAGGAGGAAGGGTGTAGGCAGAGAAGAACTAAGGACACACAGTCTACTTGAATTTTTCTGGGCTCTATATCAGGTTGGGCCATAGTAGGAGTGTTAACCAGACTACGATCTTTACAAATCAATGGATAAAATTTCCTAGAGAAAAAATATTGACGTTTATCCTTGGGGAAAGGCTTTATTGTTGACTTGTCTGAGGCAGCAGGGCACTCAGGCTATGTGGGTTTAGGTACAATTCAGGGACCCAAACGGGACTGAATAAATGGGGCCAGTGTTTTGCTTCTAATATGTTTACTCACTATATTAGAATGACATTACTTCCAGGCCATGATCTGATCCAAGAGATTAGTTTAGGGGCTCTCATGCTCAGGACTATCATGAAGCAAATCATTGTGTCATATATACAGGGGTGCTGAATGGCAAATTCTTGGTGTACATCTCTTCAGTATAATTAGTCAGTGCTCTCAAATGGTTGGTAGAGAAACCACTGTAATTTGTTCAGATTAACACAATCTAAAACCTTTAGAGTGGAGATGATACAATTCCCCTTCTCTTGTAAGTTTCAAAGGTCAAACATTCTCTCTAGTATTTAACCAATAACCCTTTATATAACAAATGCTTTGTAATATTCCTTTTTTATCCCAAGATTAAATTGCAGATACTATATCCTATGTATATTATTTAAAATCAATATAATGATTGTTTTTATTATAATATAAAAACAAATAAATTTAAATGAAATGATATTCATTTAATATGAAAATAATCAGTCACGACTACACAGGAAAATAAAATGAAATGATGGGATCCTTGCATCTATAGCTATACATGGAATTCCAGCAAAGTGACTGTTCCAAATGCAGATTGAATAGTTATGTTGAATTGGTTATACTGGCGACTCCAGCATCATGTGTAATACTGCTGTCAGGTATATGATTTTGCAAAGTTATAAACAGCGTTTGTTTAAAGCCCAGATAAAGTGAAATACAATTTTTCCACAATTTTCTTAGTGTTGGCATTCCTAGGAAAATTCCTGTAGGGATAACAGTGTAAGAATACACTGTGCTTATTATAAAATGTACTTAGAGTCTAAGCTTAGGCTATAAACATTTTTCATCTATGTAAGTGACCGTTAGGACGTTTGAAAATAATGTGGGATGTAGGACAATTCTTGGTCTGTGGACTGCACTGGATTCTGTAGAACACCAGGCATCTTTGTTTCTTTCTCATGAAAAACAAATGGTACCCAGCCTCACTGTGACAACACAAAATATTCAACACTTTAAAAAATTTCCCCCTGTAGGATAGTACACCGCTTTGATAACTATTGGTCTGGTTCACACTTGCATCAATAGAATTTTTCTTTGCTTTGCTTTTTTTAGTTGAAATAACATAGTTATTCATCTGCTCTCATGTACCAGAGACTGCAGACCATACATACTACACACAGAGATTATTGTTAATGTTTTCTTTAATCTTATGAAATGACAGGGAAGACATTAAACAGTAATCTCTCTATAAAACTGAAGTTTCTTTGAGAATGATTCAGTCATAGCAATAGTGAAATTCAGTCTTAAGAAGAAAGTGTTCTTCGGCGAGTGTAAATTCCAGGAGTAGGGGAGGAAAAGCCACAGAGACCATGGTCATTTTGAAGGGCAAAGAAATCTAAACTATGGATTTTATCCAAATCGCAAGCACAAGTGCAAAGCAGTTTTTCAGTCAAGTCCAGTTAGCATGAATCCAGCCAGAAAATCAATGTTACATATGTTCTATCATAATGACCCCCACACAAATCTTTTAAATGCTGGAGATATTGATAAATCATGCACGTAGTGCTAATGTTATCTGACTCTTTCACAGATAAGATGCCACATTTTTTGTGGCATCTATAGATTGCTTTAGACAGGAATAAATTCCTAAAGGAAAAAAGGATAAGAAAATGAAGATAAAGTATATTCTATTAAATACATTGATATTTATTTTTTATATTCATTTTATTGAATTATAGTTGATATACAATGCTGTGTTAATTTCTTCTGCCCAGCAAATTTTTATGTGTATATATATATATATTAGTTTTATATGTATACATATGCTTTTTCATATTCTTTTCCATTATGAGTTATTACCTAGTATTGAATGTGGTTCCCTGTGCTGTACAATAGGGCCTTATTGTTTATCAGTTCTATATATAATAGTTTGCATCTGCTAGTCCCATTCCCCCAGTCAATCCCTCCCCCACACGCCCTCCCCCTTGGCAACCACAAGTCTGTTTCTGTGAGTCTGTTTCTGTTTTGTAGATAAGTTCATTTGTGTCATATTTTAGATTCTACATTGTAGCGATATAAAATGCTATTTGTCTTTCTTTCTGACTTATTGCACTTAGTATGATAATCTCTACTTCCATCCAAGTTGCTACAAATGGCATTATTTCATTCTTTTGAGATTTTGTTTTTCCGTATCATTTGAAGAAAAGCACAAATTTAGCAAATTCGTGTTTTGTCAAAGTAATTCTTTTCTTTTTTTTTTTTTTTTTTGCCTTATCTAGGGCCACACGCACGGCATATGGAGGTTCCCAGGCTAGGGGTCTAACAGAAGCTGTAGCTGCCAACCTTTGCCACAGCCACAGCCACGTGGGATCCGAGCCGTGTCTGCAACCTACACCACAGCTCACAGCAACGCTGGGTGCTTAACCCACTGAGCGAGGCCAGGGATCAAACCCTCAACCTCATGGTTCCTAGTCGGATTTGTTAACCACTGAGCCACGACGGGAATTCCTGTCAAAGTAATAAAATTGACTTTATCCATGAAAACAAAATAGGGGATATGTGTGGGAGATTAGGAAGCCCATATGTTCCAATGACTGCATTAACAGAATATCAGGACACAAACAGGACAGATTTTCATGCTTTTTAATTTGGTAAGCATTGCTCTTATTAAAAACACTGTGAGCACAGTAAGGTTTCTGAAAGTTTTAAGATACAAATAAATCCCTCAATATATTATATATCAACATAGAATGACCATATATATTTAGTTAACTAAATGTAGTATGTCTTCAAATTCATAAAACTTGTATTACTTTTCATTTCATCACTGTAACAAGAATTCAAAAAAATGAACCTCTTGTACAACAATATTAAAATGCTTAACGCTACTGAACTGTTTCAAAAAAAGGTAGTTAAGACTTTTAGAGGAGATTGGATTAAGATGGCAGAATAGAAGGAATGGAGCTCAACTTCTCTCCCAAATA
The DNA here is from genome assembly GCA_004024745.2 of Catagonus wagneri. Classification (NCBI taxonomy): domain Eukaryota; kingdom Metazoa; phylum Chordata; class Mammalia; order Artiodactyla; family Tayassuidae; genus Catagonus; species Catagonus wagneri. The sequence continues at coordinate 4,249,119 of PVHT020000105.1, read as the reverse complement.
ACAGCAAAAATACAACCAAATGCCGAGCAACCTTCAACCAAATGGACTGTAAACTTCCAAAAAAGATACTATGCTCCAGAAGACACAGCAGAGACCACATCAAGAGGTAGGAGGGGCGATTACGCGATAGAAGCAACCCCATACCTCCCAGGTGGGAAGCCCCACAGACTGGAAAGTAACTGCATCA
>PVHT020000105.1:4176833-4243665 GCA_004024745.2 Catagonus wagneri | reverse complement strand
AACAACCCCATCCAAAAATGGGCAGAGGATCTAGGCAGACAATTCTCCAAAGAAGACATGCAGATGGCAAATAAACACATGAAAAGATGTTCAACATCACTCCTCATTAGAGAAATGCAAATCAAAACCACTATGAGGTACCACCTTACACCAGCCAGAATGGCCATCATCAAAAAGTCTACAAACAATAAGTGCTGGAAAGGGTGTGGAGAAAAAGGAACCCTAGTACATTGTTGGTGGGAATGCAAATTGGTGCAACCACTGTGGAAAACAGTATGGAGATTCCTCAGGAAACTCAAAATAGATTACCATTTGATCCAGCAATCCCACTCCTGGGCATCTATCCAGCAGAAACCGTGGCTCGAAAAGACACATGTACTCCAGTGTTCATTGCAGCACTCTATGCAATAGCCAGGTCATGGAAACAACCTAAATGCCCATCGACAGAGGAGTGGATAGGGAAGATATGGTACATACACACAATGGAATGTTACTCAGCCATTAAAAGGAATGAATTACCAACATTTATAGCAACATGGATGGATTTAGAAATTGTCCTGCGAAGTGAAACCAGTCAGACAATTAGACAGCAACACCCAATGCTACCGCTTACATGTGGAAACTAAAAAGACACAATGAACCTTCTTACAGAACAGACAATGACTCACAGACTTTGGAAAACCTGGTTTTTTCAAATAAGACAATCTGGGGGGTGGGGGGATGCACTGGGGATTTGGGATACAAAACCTGTAAAACTGACTTGTGATGACTTATGTACACCTATAATTGAAATAAAATCCATTAAAAAAAAAGAAAGATTTTCAAAAACAAAACAAAACAAAAAAAGGTAGTTAAGACTTTTAAAAGTGAACGTCTTCAGTCAAAACTCTGCACTTTTTTATAATTATTAGCCTTGTTTGTTACACTATAATCGTTACAAAAGATATTGTCTCTTTCATTACAGGGAAGTGATTTCTTTTGTTCAGAGATATATCCACAGACTCTAGAACTTAGCTTTCACAACAGGAATTCACAATACTTGTTGAATAAATGTTGAGTTTATTATTAAATATTAATTGCTTGCATGAGCCCCAGTGTTTTTAGGTGTATAATATAATCAATAATAAAATGCACTTATTGATGGGATCTAGTCAGATAATGTATGTAGAATTAGTTCACCAACTCTATCTAAATTATTACTGTTATGTGTTTTTATTTTGCTAACATTATTTTACCTTTTAAAATAAACCCCTAGTTATTAATCAATAAGTGAGGAAAAGCCAAAAGAGTTCTTGACTTCTCAGTAATACAGCATGTTTCCTGAAATACTCTCTTCCTTTAATTTGCGTGACGTGTAGTGTCTCAGATTTCACTGGCCACTCCTCAATCTCTCGCCTAGTTTTATCTTTTCCCCTGGTACTTGGTCTTGGATCCCCATCTCTTCTCTATTTATACTTTCTCTTCTAGTGATATTTCATATTATTACCAATTTAAATATCATTTACAGACTGAGGACCCCTCAATTATGCCCATTTCAAATATATCCTTATATACATATTTAACTGCTCACCTCACATTTCAAAAAAAACAAAATCTCACAGGCTTCTCAAAAATCTCTGTAACTAAAACTGAATTCCTGTCTACCCCATCCCACCTTGCTTTAAATTTGTTCTGCATTCAAACTTCCCCAGCTCAGTACGTGTTAATAGTATCCACTCAGTTTTTAAATCGGAAACCTTGGCAACATCCTTAATTTACTTTTCTTAATCTTCTGCATTTCCCCAGCTAATCCATCAACAGATTCTCTGAATCTGCTTTCAAAATCTACATCAAATCTCTATTTCTATCTTCCCTGTAAGCACTTTGGTACAATATACCCTCTCTTCTTCCTTAGAGTTTAGCAATAATGTCCACTTGGACTTCTATTTAGTTGTTGTGAGGAACAATTTAAACTTTAAATCTTTTTAGTCTCCTTTTATTCTCTCCCGTTGTTCTTAATTCAGATCACTTATACTTCTATGGTTCTGATGATCTGACTGCAGTCTATTTTTTATGAACTTATTACATGTCTTTCTTCTCTTCCCTCCTCAATTCCAGCTCCTATGGCATATTGTCCGATCTTTGAACAAGCAGCCCTTTTTTTGTTTGTTAGTTCCAGGACCTTTAAACCTTTTTTATCACTCCCTAATACCATTTTAAAAGCTGCCTGCTTCTCACACTTTAGCCCCCAGCAAGTGTCACTCCCAGGAAAAGCACCTCTTATCTGTTTATCTAAATTAGCCCCTCTCCTTATTGTTCTTTATCACTGTACACTGTTTTCTCCCTAATACCAGCTGTGATTTGGAATGATGTATTTGCTTGTTTACTTATGTAATACTGTCCTCCTAGCAGTAGTCTAGTTCCTTGAGGGCAGAAACATGTCTATTTTTGCTGTTACATTCCTGGCACATCATTTTTGTCTCCTCCACAAACCTGAAAACTCTAAAACAGAAATCATGTCTGATTTTGGCTACTTGGTGCTTAGCACAGGGTGTTTGTTTCCTTGTTGTTTCTTACTAAATAATAACTTTAGATTATGTAGAAGGAAATTCGTATCAGTTCAACAACCTTAGATTAAAAGTAGCAGATCTTATATGTATAACTGTACTGTATTTTTCAACTTAACTAAGAATGGATAATTTCATTCAGTGACCATTATTTTAAATCTTCTTAAAATGATATTTCTTAAAATTGTGTTTAAAAAAATCTTAAATATAAGAAAACTTCCATAAGTTATTCTGACAACTACTTGATTTCATAAAACTGTGAACTCCATCAGCCTCTACATGGATTAAATCATGAGCCACTGAAACTGCTGACCTGCAACACCCCCTGAGTGAAGCTAGGAGCTCAGGGTGGATATCAGAAGTGAGACACTCTGTACTCTGGAAAAACTGGAAGAACAGGTCTTCAGATAGATATTTTTAGGAGAAGATTTTATGAGCCTATTTCTTGGATTTCCTCATATCTAGAAAAACACAGAAATCTTTCATGGTGATGTCTCCTCCTCCCGCTCTACCCTCACTAGGACCAACAACAAACATTTGTAAACTGTGCATGGTTGTATGCATAACCCCCCTTCACCTTTATCACAAATATATTAGTATTTCCCCTTTCCTCTTTGGAGCAAAATTTCAGAGCTGTCTGAAATGCTGCCTCTGGGCTGCAGTTAAGTGGACAAAAACAAAAAGATATCACATTCATCTTTTTTTTCACATTTTATTTTTTTAAATTACTTAATGAATTTTATTACATTTATAGGTGTACAAAAATCATCACAACCAAATTTTATAGCATTTCCATCGCAAACCCTCAGTGCATCCCCCAACCCCCAACCTGTCTCATGGTCTGACTGACTTCACTTCGCATGATCATTTCTAGGTCCATCCATGTTGCTATAAATGCTGTTATTTCATTTCTTTTAATGGCTGAGTAATATTCCATTGTGTATATGTACCATGTCTTCCCTATCCATTCTTCTGTTGATGGGCATTTAGGTTGTTTCCATGACTTGGCTATTGTATAGAGTGCTGCAATGAACATTGCAGTACATGTGTCTTTTCGAGTCATGGATTTCTCTGGATAGATGTCCAGGAGTGGGATTGCTGGATCAAATGGTAATTCTATTTTTAATTTTCTGAGGAATCTCCATACTGTTTTCCACAGTGGTTGCACCAATTTAAATTCCCACCAACAGTGTACTAGGGTTCCCTTTTCTCCACACCCTCTCCAGCACTTATTGTTTGTAGACTTTTTGATGATGGCCATTCTAGCCGGTGTAAGGTGTATCTCATAATGGTTTTGATATACATTTCTCTAATAATGAGTGATGTTGAACATCTTTTCATGTGTCTCTAATAATGAATGATGTTGAACATCTTTTCCCAAAAAATGGGATCTTCTGCACATTTTTTGATGGGGTTGTTTTTTTTTTTTTTTTTTTTGGTATTGAGCTGTAGGAGGTGTTTTAAATTGTGGAGATTAATCCCTTGTCAGTAAACTCAAACTCATTTGCAAATACTTTCTCCCATTCTGTGGGTTGTCTTTTAGTTTTGTTTAGGGTTTCCTTTGCTGTGCAGAAATTTTTAAATTTAATTAAGTCCCATTTGTTTATTTTTCTTTTTATTGTCATTACTCTAACAGGTAGATCTGAGAAGACGTAGATGTCCTTTATGTCAGAGAGTGTTTGGCCTATGTTTTCCTCTAAGAGTTTTATATACCTGGTCTTATATCTAGTCTTTAATCCATTATGAGTTTATTTTTGTGCGTGGTGTTAGGAAGTGTTCTAATTTCATTTTTTTACATGTGGCTGTCCTGTTTTCCCAGCACCACTTATTGAACAGGCTGTCTTCTCCATTGTACATTCTTGCCTCCTTTGTCATAGATTAGTTGACTGTAGGTGTGTGGGTTTAATTCTGGACTTTCTATCCTGTTCCACTGATCTATATTTCTGTCTTTGTGCCAGTACCATACGGATTTTATGACTGTAGTTTTGCAGTATAGTCTGAGGTCAGGGAGCCTGGTTCCTCCAGCTCCATTTTTCTTTTTCAAGATGTCTTTGGCTATTCTGAGTCTTTTGTGCTTCCAAACAAACTTTAAACTATTTTATTCTAGTTCTGTGAAAAATGTCCTTGGTAATTTGATAGGGATTGCGTTGAATCTGTAGATCACCTTGGGTGGTATAGTCATTTTGATAATATTGACTCTTCCAATCCAAGAGCATGGTATGTCTTTCTGTCTGTTCGCGTCATCCTTGATTTCTTTCGTCAGCATCTTATAGTTTTCAGAGTACAGGTCTCTTGTCTCTTTAGGTAGGTTTATTCCTAAGTATTTGATTCTTTTTGATGCAATGGTAAATGGGATTGCTTCCCTAATTTCTCTTCTGATCTTTCATTGTTAGTATATAGAAATGCAATTGGTTTCTGTGTATTAATTTTGTATCCTGTGACTTTTCCAAATTCATTGATGATGTCTAATAGTTTTCTGATAGAGTCTTTGGGATTCTCTAGGTATAATATCATGTCACCTGCAAATAGTGATAGTTTTACTGCTTCCTTTCCAATTTGGATTCTTTTATTTCTTTTACTTCTCTGATTGCTGTGGCTAGGACTTACAAAACTATGTTGAATAGTAGTGGTGAGAGTGGACATCCTTGTCTTGTTCCTGATCTCAGGGGGAATTCTTTCAGCTTTTCACCATTGAGAATGGTATTAGCTCTGCGTTTCTCATATATGGCCTTGATTATGTTGAGGTAGGTTCCCCCTATGCCCACTTTCCGAAGGGTTTTTATCAGAAATGGGTGTTGGATTTTGTCAAAGGCTTTTTCTGTATCTATTGAGAGGATCATATGGTTTTTATTCTTCAGTTTGTTAACGTGGTGTATAGCATGATTGATTTGCAGATTCTGAAGAATCCTTGCATCCCTGGGATAAATCCCACTTGATCGTGATATACAATCCTTTTAATATATTGTTGGATTCTATTTGCTAGTATTTTATTGAGGATTTTTGCATCTATTTTCATCAGTGAAATTGGCCTGTAATTTTCTTTTTGTTATCTTTGTTTGGTTTTGGTATCAGGGTAATATTGCCCATATATGTGAGGTCCAACTTCTCTCTCCAAAGTTTCAAGTGCTTGACCTCTGCCTGTCTGCTTTCGCATTAGTTGCCCCACTGCTGACATCTATGGGATGATTTCGTCCTCTGGCCTGTTCTGACAGTTAACCCTGTCATTCTCAACTTGCCAGCATTATGAACAACATAGCCAGCCACTCTTATGTGTAAAATGGCTTACTAGTGATAGCACTAAAGAAAACTACACCATAAACTATGCTGTGTCTTTGGCTAATACCCAGTGACATATGTATATTCTCAAATTACTATAATTCAACAACGTCTGCTTTATGCCATCAATACTGGTTGATACATGATGTACCAAAATACCTAGAACTTAGGCCTTCAGCTCTTCAAAGGCCATTGACAGTATTTGAGAACACAAAAAAACCATCATTGATACCAAAATATAAAAAGAAAATAACCCAAAAAATTAAAAGTAATAAATGTTTACATGTCTATGAAAATTAACATTGTTCTAACCTCATTAATTGTTAAGGTCATGCCCATTAAAATTTCATGACCATTGAAAACAGTTTGTTATTTAGATGATTTCACTTTGCAAGAATTCCTGGGTGTGCATTATGAGACTGGAGGGTTTAGCACCAATCATAAAGTGTTTGGCTCATGGCCAGATTCCAAAATAAAATTATAAATAAATAACTTTAAAATTTTATAGTAAAACTAATCATTTAATGAGCCATAATGTGGCATTTAAAATTTAACATGTTTCAAATAAGGTGGAGTGGTGCTTCTAAATGGCGTGTAAATCCTACAGTTGTCCTAAGGCAGTTTCCTTGTCATGGGTGGTGTTAAGAAACACAAGGGTGAACAAAACTGTACCTGCTTTCAGGGAACTCGCAGTAACATGAGCCACAAGCACTAAAACAAATAGCTAAAATACAATGTGACATGTGTTAAGATGCAAAATTCAGCCACTTACTCTGCTCCTATGGGACTGCAGAATTTCTGTGGTCTTTTTTGAGGTTATATCTATATGTGGTTATCTAACATGGAATTTTATGAAGACCAAAAGGAATTCTTTGAGGCTGGTATATCCCATGCTTCAACATGAAACAGTGCTTATATTATTATATCTTAACATGAATGTAAGTCAAATACTGGTAAAATATATATTGTGTACTCACATATAAATTTCCCATTCTCCTCCCTGAGGAACTAATCTTGACTAAGAGCTTAGGGGAGAGCCTTCATTCCCCACTCCATGCTTTCTGAGGTTCTCTTTTCCCACATTTTTTTTTTCATATATTTCTGGGTTCCGTATTATTCTTGCCTTACAGTGTTCTGTCCTGAAAATGTCACTTCTTTGTGTCACAGCCTTCATTTCTATATAAATATATTTTAAAGTGTCTGTTATATCTATCTAGGTTTTCCTCAATAATAATAAAGTAACAAACATCTCTTATTTAATACTTGCAATGTGTGGCCCTGCACTAAATATGTGCATTTCATATAGTTCTGGTATCTTCTCAAGGTTGATTTCATTGTCTCCATTTTACAGACGAAGAAAAATAATCTCAGATTTTTATATAAACTGTTCATGGACCCTGAGAAATAGTTCAACCAAGATTCAGCTCCCTGATGTTAACTCCTGTCATCTTTTCACTACCAGATACCCCTTTCCAAATCTTTATGACTTGTTTCTGATGGAAAACAAATCTTTCAGTATATGCTACAGGGTTCCAGCTCCATATGGGAACTTCCAATAGCTATAATGTATGATAAGTCACCTTCCATTCAGTGTCTCTGCCTGCTTCATTTTGGCCATGATGAGAGTTCTTACTGTCTATGCATTTCTCTGTCATGATTTCAATATAGGGAGATTTAAATAGATCTCCTCTGGCAGAAATAGTTATTTACTTGTTAGAATCTTAGTTGGAGACAAATTTTCTCCCACTACAGAGTGTCAGAGAACTTCTTATTTAATGCACTGAATAACTTTTCATAACAGCAATTATATGTCCTAGTATTTGTTCGTATCCTTTCCAAATACTATATATACTGCTGAATAATAAAGACAAGCCCAGGATGTATGTGCACAGAAAGAAGGGATGGGGATTCATGTGTTTACTTTGTTGCAGGGTCCTTACTACTATTTACAGATTATTCAAATTACTTGCTAATATAATTGTTCAAAGTTTGCTTTCAGTTGACAAGTCTTTATCAGTTGGTTTCTACAGAAGCCCGTTTCCTTTAATGCACTTTGCAAAATGCCTGCTTCTATTTACTTATTATTAAGGAGGGAATGGCTTCTTTCTAATCTGCATGCTCTGTCCTGTGTTTTTCCTCTTTCTGTGGGATCAGCAGTCTCTATGCTATTTACTGCAGCAGTGGAAAGTGTTATAATTCATTCCTTTTAGTGGGAAGAGAATCTTGCTGATTGGGATCATAGTTGAATATAAATCTTTTATAGGGCAGAAATTTTTCAACATGTTTAGTGATTAAATATTCCTTAGAAGGTGGTCTGGTTTATCCATTTTGTATTCAAGATCATGCACATTACTCAAAATTAGTTGAGTATTAGAAAAATAAGTGGTCTACTACTTCCTACAATAGATCAGAAAATGAAAAATAATAATTCGGTAATTTCAATAAAATCAGAAAAATACAGAAAAGATTACACTCTTATTTATAAATATCTTTCTGAACTCACATAGGAAATTTCACTAACTTGTTTCTGTAACAATGTTCATCTCAGATCAGTGGCAGACTTCATTCTCAATAGAATCCAATGAAAATCAGGTGGAAAACAAAATGCCTATTATTATCATTGTGATCTAATTGTTCTGAAAGTGCTAATCAAAATCATAAAATATGAAACTGAAATAAGAGGTATAATTATTAGAAAGGAAATGCAAAATTGTCCTTATTTGCAGATGGTGTAATTACACACCAAGAGACACAGAAAAGAATGAATGGAAAAACTATAGAAATTAAAAAGAAGCTAAATAAAATGTACTGATGCAAGAAGAATACACAGCCCCCTCATCCCATAAATGACCTACCAAGATATGCTTTTTACTATTACTACTACTACTGCTACTGCTGCTGCTACTACTACTACCACTGCTATTACTAGTAAAGGTGATGTCTCAGGAATTACCCCACAGTGATGCCCCTGCTTTTGATGAACATGATGTGGATGGAGCCCATCCTGAACATCAAGGCACAAGCACAAGCTCAAATTCTGATGTTCCTTCATAAAAGTTGTCACTGTCATCCTGGCAACTTGGCAATCTGACAGACTAAATGCATGTTTTAAAGTGAAGATCCTTGCATCACATTGATGCAGAAGGAGGGTTGATGCATTTGTGATGTTACATTCATCCAGTTAGGATACCAGTGAGAAAAGTAAGCCCATGTTTAGGGTACAGTCTGTCTTCTCCTACTTACAATTATGACAATAGAAGCAACATGACTAGAAGCAAAACCAGAAGACATAGATCTGAAACTTAGATGTATTTGAATAGTTAGTAGAAAATAATAAATCGCATGTTGTAGAAATTTTTAAAAATCTACAGCTGCATTAAAGACAGAAGCACGAACAATGTCACATTCTCTGATTTCTCCAACTTGGGAAGACACTGAAGTTAAGAGATGGATGAAGCCAGGAGATTGCCTGTGAAGTTCAGAGGCTAGAAGAGAAGAGCAAACAATTAAAAGAAGATAACCTTCTATATTAGTCACCTCATGCTGCCATGCAAAATACAATAGAGTGGACAGCTTAAACAACAGACTTTTATTTTGTAAAGGTTCTAGAGACTAGAAGGCCATGTTCATGATGCCTGCAAATTTGGTTTCTGGTGAAGGCTATTTTCCTGGCTTGTGGGTAGCTACCTTCTTGATGTATCCTCACATGGCTTTTGCTTTGTACTTGTGGATGTGGAGGGAGGGCGCTGAGGAGGGGGGTAATATCTGATGTCTCTTCCTCTACTTATGAGGATACTCATCCTATAAGGGCTCTAACTATATAACCTCATTGAACCTTAATTAACTCCCTAAAGATCCTATCTTCAAATACAGTCATGATGGGGCTTAGGCCTTCAGTATATGAATTTGGAGCTCTGGGGGGAACACAATTCAGTCAATAACAGTTTCACATGAGGAAGAGAGTGCAGAACAATAACTCAGCTTCTGATCTAGTCATGGTTACTTGCCCTGGGGATTTCTTTATTACTGGGATAATGATAAGGTAAATCACCTCATAGAGGCAGCATGCAAGGAATGGAACACTAGTATAATGAATATACTATGTATTTTTTTAAAAAAATATTTTATATTGGAGTAAATTTGATTTACAGTCTGTGTTGGTTTCAGGCATACAGCAAAATGATTCTGTTATACACACAAATCCATTCTTTTCAGATTCTTTTCCCATGTAAGTTATTACAGAATACTGAGTAGAGTTCTCTTTGCTCTACAGTAGGTCCTTGTTGATTTTCTATTTTCTATTATATGTATATTTTAATACCAAACTCCTATTTATCCTTTTCCCCTGACTTCCCCTTTGGTAACCATATGTTTTTTTCTAAGTCTGTGAGTCCTATTTTATAAACAAGTTAATTTATCTCTTTTTTCAATTCCACATATAAGTGGTATTATATGATGTAATCTTTCTGTTTGACCTACTTCACTTACTATGATAATATCTAGGTCCATCCATGTTGCTGCAAATGTTGTTGCATTATTTCATTCTTTTTTATGGCTGAGTGGTATTCCATTGTTTTTATGTACCGCATCTTCTTTATCCATTCCTCTGATGATTGGCATTAAGGCGGCTTCCGTGTCTTGGGTATTATAAATAGTGCTGCAGTGTACACTAGGGTGCATGTAACTTTTTGAATTACAGTTTTCTCTGGATGTATGACCAGAAGTGGGACTGCAGGATCATGTCATAGCTCTATTTTTAGAGGAACCTCCATACTGTGCTTGTTAGTGGTTATTCCAATTAACATTCCTATCTACAGTATAGGAGGGTTCCTTTTTCTCCACATCTTCTCCAGGATTTATTTTGGGTAGACTTTTTGATTGTGGCCATTCTGACTGGTGGGTGGTAATATCTCATTGTAGTTTTGCTTTGCATTTTTCTAATAATTACAAATATTGAGCATTTTTTCATGTGTCATTTGGCAGTCTGTATGTATTCTTTGGAAAAATATCTATTTAGATCTTCTATTTATTTATTTTTTTTCCTCATGGCTGCACATGCAGCATATGGAAATTCCTGGGATGGGGGCAAATTGGAGCTTCAGCTGCCAGCCTATGCCACAGCCACAGCAACACCAGATCTGAGCTGCATCTGTGACCTATACTGCAACTTGTAGCAGTGACAGATCTTTAACCCACTGAGCAAGGCTAAGGGTCAAATCCACATCCTCATGGATACTAGTCGGGTTCTTAAATGCTGAGCCACAATGGGAAATCCCTGTAGGTTGTCTTTTTGTTTGGGTTTTGGTTTTCTTTGCTGTGTGCAAAAGCTTTTAAGTTTCATTAAATACAATTTTTGTATCTTTGTTTTTATTTCTATTACTCTAGGGGTGGATCCAAAAAATATGTTGCTATGAATTATGTCAAAGAGTATTCTTTTCTGCCTATATTTTCTGCTATGAGTTTTATACTATCCACACTTACATTTAGCTCTTTAATTCATTTTGAGTTTATTTTTGTGTACAATGTTAGAGAATGTTGTAATTTTATTCTTTTACATATATCTGTCTAGTTTCCTTGGCACCACTTATTTAAACGTGTTGTATATTCTTGCCTCCTTCATTGTAAACTAAGTGACCGTAGGTGATTGATTTATTTCTGGAATTTCTACTCTCTTCCATTGGCTTATGATTCTGATTTTGTGCCAATACCATACTGTTTTATTACTGTAGCTTTGTAGTACAGTCTGAGGTCAGGCAGTGTGATTCCTTCAAGTGTGTTTTTCTTTCTTAAGGTTGCTTTAGCTATTCAGGGTCCCTTGTGTTTCCATAAAAATTTAAAAACTTTTTGTTCTAGTTCTGTGAAAAATGCTGTTGGTAGTTTGATAGAGATTGCATTGAATCTGTAGATTTCCTTGGGTTACAGCCATTTTGACAATATTGCTTTTCCAATCCAAGAATATGGTATATCTTTCCATTTTTTGGTGTCATTTCTTTCATCAGTGTCTTGTAGTTTTCAGAGTGCAAGTCTTTACCTCTTTAGGTAGGTTTATTCCTAGTTATTTTATTCTTTTTGATATGATGGTAAATAGGGTTGTTTCCTTAATTTTTATTTCTAATCTTTTTTTAGTGTATAGAAATGCAAGAGATTTCTGTGTATTAATTTTGTATCCTCCAACTTTACAAAATTAATAAGCTGTAGTACGTTTTTGGTAGCATCTTTAGGATTTTCTATGCATAATATCATGTCATTTGCAAACAGTGATAGTTTTACTTCTTCTTTTCTAAGGTATAGTCCTTTTATTTCTTTTTCTCCTCTGATTGTAGTGTCTAGGTCTTTTAAAACTGTGTTGAATAAGAGTAGTGAGAATGGACATTCTCGTCTTGGTCCTGAAGTTAGAGGAAATGCTTTCAGCTTTTCAGTATTGAGTGTAATGTTGGCTCTCGGTTCGTCACATATAATCTTTATTAAGTTGAAATAGGTTCCCTCTGTGTCCCTTGTCTGAAGAATATTTTTTATCACAAATGAGTGATGAATTTTGTTAGAAGCTTTTTATGCATTTATTGGGATGATCATATGGTTTTTAACCTACAGTTTTTTACTGTGGTGTATCATGCTGATTGATTTGTGGATATTTAAAAAATCCTCGCATCCCTGGAATAAATCCCACTTGATCATGCTGTATAATCCTTTTAATGTATGGTTGCATTTGGTTTGCTAGTATTTTGTTGCGGATTTTTTTCATCTATGTTCATCAGTGATATTGGCCCGTAATTTTCTTCTTCTTTTTTTTTTTTTTTTTTTTTTGGTGGTATCTTTGGTTTTGGTATTAGGGTGATTGTGGCCTCATAGAATGAGTTTGGGAGTGCTCATTCTGCAGTTTTTTTGGAATCATTTCATAAGGATAGGTGTTAAGTCTTCTCTAAGTGTTTGATAGAATTTGCCTGTGAAGCCATCTGTTTCTGGACTTTGGGAATTTTTAGATCACATATTCAATTTTAGTACTTTTCAAGTGTGCATAGAACATTCTCCAGGATAGAGCACATGCTGGATCAGAATTAAAGCCTGGGTAAATTTAAGAAATTTGAAATCATGTCAATCGTCTTTTCCAACCACAAGGCTAATGAGATTAGGACTCAGCCAAAAGAAAAAAAAAACTGCGCAAAACACAAATATGTGGAGACTAAACAATATGCTATTAAACAAGCAGGGGATCACTGACGAAATCAAGGAGGAAATCAAAAAATACCTAGAGACAAATGAAAATGAAAGCACAACAATCTAAAGATCTATGGAACACAGCAAAAGTGGTTCTAAGAGGGAGGTTTATAGTGATACAAACTTACCTCAAGAACCAATAAAAATTCCAAGTAAACAATTTATCATTATACATAAAGGATCTAGAGCAAGAAGGACAAACAAAACCCAAAGTTAGTAAAAGGAAAGAAATAATAAAGATCAGAATATAAATAAATGAAATAGAGATGAAGAAAATAGTAGGGAAGATCAAGCAAACTAAAAGCTTGTTCTTTGAAAAGATAAACAAAATTGATAAACCTTTAAGCATCAGCGCCCTCACCACAGAGGGAAGCAGTGCGGGAACAAAGTGGACTGGAGTGGGTAGTCAGCATGGGTTGGGGCATGGCTGTTGTGGTCCTGGCACTAGTCAGTGTTTTGGGCCACTCCTAACCTGCTGCCTCCACAAGCGCCAGCAGTGGCCACCCTTACTCTCTTTAGATGCTATGCTGAGTTCAAGCAGCTCAGTCCTTCACACCTGCAGTTCACTTGGCCACAGTGACCATTTCTTTGGAGTGGAGATATTCAGTGGAGCAGGCAGGGATGGAGCAGACACTTGGCTAGGGCTGGTGCACAATCCCAGATGGTCATAGAAAACCAGCCAGAGTCCCAGGAAGTTTCAGTCTGCTTCCTCCATGTTGTTTCAGGAAGAAGCAAGTGTGTGTACACTCCAAGAGTGGAGTCCAAGTTTCATATAGCCCTGTTGTCAATCCAGTTGGTTTTTCAACCAGCTCAGGAGACTTTTCCTTGGACCTCAGGGTGGGGCACTGCCTATGGAGGATCTCTGAGACTGTGTAACGCTCCTCCACTTCTGTGTTCTCTCGTAGGAGTGCAGGTCTCACCTGATCACTGTTTTTTCCTTCCTACTCAATTTTGTGAGGAGTCCTTATGTTACACCATTTACTAAAATAAACCCCAGTTAGACTAGAGAGGTAAATGTTTAGTTTTTCTTTCATTTAACATGTACTTATTGAGTACCTTTTATGTCCTAGTCTGTGTTCTGGGCACTTGGCCAAGATTAAACAAAACAGAAAAAAAAACCTTCTCTCTTAAGGTCAGTGAAGGGAAAAGAAAGCAAATAAACAAATAGACGTAAAGTATAATACCATGTAGTTGTAAGTATCAAGAAGAAAAAATAAAGCAGAAGAAGGACAGAGAAGCTAATGGAGATTCTGTATCAGATGCAGGGGTAGAGAGTAGTGACACTTTTTAAGGGAAGGGGATATTTGACTAGAGACCTGAATGCAGCAAAAAGGAAGCCATAAAGATGAGAGAGGGCATTCTTGGTAGAGAGAATAGCAGGGCCCAGGACCTGGAATTGAGAATGTGCAGGTGATGGTATTTTTTTAATTTCCTTCTTGATTTCCTCATTGACCCATTGGTTTTTTTTAGTAGCATGTTGTTTAGTCTCCATGTAGTTAGGTTTTTCTTTTCCTGTGGTTTATTTCTACTTTCATGCCATTATGACCAGAGAATATACTTGAAATAATTTCTATACTCTTAAATTTTTAAGGTTAGCTTTATGCCCCAGTATGTGATCGATCCTTGAGAATGTTCCATGTGTACTTGAGAAGAATGTATTTTGTGATTTTTTTTTTGGATGTAATGTCCTGAAAATGTCGATTAAGTCAAATTTTTATAGTGTGTCATTTAAGTATCTCTGTTGCCTTGTTGATTTTCTGTCTGGAGGATCTGTCCATTGATGTGAGTGGGGTATTAAATTCTCCTACTGTTGTTGCATTCCCATCAATTTCTCCTTTTATGTATGTTAGTATTTGTTGTAGGTATCTGGGTGCTTCTGTATTAGGGGCATATATATTGACGATTGTAATATCCTCTCTTAAATGGGTCCTTTTACCATTAAATAGTGTCCTTCTTTATCTTTCTTTATGGCCTTCATTTTAAAGTCTATTTTGTCTGATATGAGTATTGAACCTTCTGCTTTCCTGTCTTGTCCATTGACATGAAATATCTTTTCCCATCCCCTAACTTTCATCTATATGTATCCTTTGCCCTAAGGTAAGGCTCTTGTGGACAACCGATTGTAGGTTTTTGCTTTTTTATCCAATCTGCCACTCTGTGTCTTTTGATTGGAGCACTCAGTCCATTGACATTTAAGGTAATTATTGATAGATATGTATTTATTGCCATCTTAAACCTTTTTTTCCAGTTGATTCTATGTTTCTCTTTTCTTCCTTTCTTTTTTCTTTTGGGTGGTTTCCATTTATTTTATGCTCGAGTACTTTTCTTTTTAGTTTTTGTGAATGTAGTGTTTGGTTTAGATTTGTGGTTGCACTGTTTTTTAAGTATGTTAACTACTTCCTATATTTGCTTGCTTTAGCCTGATAGTCACATAGGTTCATATTGATAAAAAAAAAGGAAAAATGAATATATTTTCTTACTTTCCTTGCCCACATTCTCTGATTTCGTAGTCCTTTTTTAACATCTTCATGTGTATCCTTTTGCTGTTCCTTGTGTTTATCATCACTTTTATGTATTTTTTCCCCTCTTTTAGATCTATATGCTGGCTTATTTAAGTGATTGCTTTCCAGTTGTAGTTTCCTCCATCTTATTTCTTCTTATCTCTTTTTTTTTTAGAGAAACCCTTTCAGTATTTCCTTTAAAATGGGTTTAGTATGCTGTACTCTTTTAATTTTTGTTTGTTGGAGAAATTCATTATTTCCCCTTCTATTTTAAATGATATTCTTGCTGATAATGTACTCTGAGCTGCAAATTTTTTCCTTTCAGCACTTTAAATATATCTTGCCACTCCCTTCTGGCCTGAAGTGTTTCTGTAGAGAAACCAGCTGATAGCCTTATGGGGGTTCCCTTATAATTAACACTTTACTTTTCTCTTGCTGCCTTTAGAATCCTCTCTTTATCTTTAACTTTTGTCATTTTTATTATAATATGTCTCGGTTTGGGCCTATTTGGGTTCAACTTGTTTGGGGCCCTCTGTGCTTCCTGTATCTTGATATCAGTTTCCTTTAGATTTGGAAAGTTTTCAGCCATAATTTCTTCAAATATATTTTCTTTTTCTTCTCCTTCTGGAGTTCCTATTATGTGTAAATTAGCCCACTTTATATTATCCCATAAATCTCTTATATTGCTTTTGTGTTTTTTCGTTTGGTTTTCTGTCTGCTGTCCTGATTGGGTGATTTCCGCTATCCTATCTTCCAAGGCACAAATTCGTTCCTCTGCTTTATTCATTCTGCTCTTTAGTGCCTTTAGCTCTGTTTGTATCTCTGCAAATGAATTTTCTATGTTCCTCCTTATATTTTCTAGTACCTTTCTAAAGGAATCTGCATTACTTTTTATCTCTGCTCTTAATTCATTGATATTCAGCCTTAATTCCTTCAGTATTTTCACTATCTCACTTTTGAACTCAGTGTATATCAGACTGCAGAGGTCTGTTTCATTGTTTGCTACTTCAGGTGAATTCTCCTGTTCCTTTAACTGGGAATGGTTTCTGAGCTTCTTCATCTTGCTTATATTTTTCTTTTCCTGTGAGTTTAGTGAAGCCAAATTGTAGTCTTGGGGGCTACTTCTATGCAAGAGCACTCCTTTGTATTTTGTGGGGGGGTTACTGTTTATTTTTGGCTTGGGAGTTTGAATATTCGCTGCCTCTTTCTTTGGTGTGAGCAGGCTGTTATCCCCAGGGTGCTGAGTGTGTTTCCATGGAGAAGGAGGCAATGGGTAGGACTAATAGTCAGTGCCTGGTTGCTGGGCTCTTAACAGTAGCAAGGACCTGTAGGAAGGTGCCACTGGCTGCTCCTAGTTGCAGGGCCCTAGGAAGTAGTAATGAGCCTTGTGAAGATTAACAGTGTGCCCCATGCATTTGTCAGTGGCAGCAGCAGTGTGTGTGAGTTCCCAGAGGAGTAAGAGCAACAACAGGTAGTATTCAATTGCAATGCCCTCCTCTGAGGTGATTGGAGCCACAAGTGGTGCCTGTTCAGGGACCCTAGTTGTACTGGGCCATGTCCACCTCTGGAGTCAGTGATAACTGCAGTGGTTTGCCCCCACCACCTGCAGATCATGCAAGAAGCACCCTGTCTCATTTAGCCCACACAGGAGGTGCTACACCAGCTGTTCCTAGGTGTAGGTTCCTTGGAAGGGACAGTGATCAAGCGTCTGGGCACTACCCAGAGCATTTGGCAATGGTAGCAGCTGGGCAGGTGTGCTCCCAGGGGAGCGAGAGCAGCAACAGGTGGTGTTCTGTTGCAATGTCCTCCTCTGTGGTGCCCTCTGAGGTGGCTGGGGCTGCAAATTGTTCCTGTTCAAGAATCCCCAGTGTCGGGGGCCACGCCCATCACTCGAGTTAGTGATACCTGCAGTGGTTTGCCCTGCCACCTGAAGACTGTGCAGGAAGCACCCTGTCCCACTTAGCCCACACAAGATGTACTGCACCAACTGCTCCTGGTTGTAAGGTCTTGGGAATGGACAGTGATGAACCATCTGGGCTCCACCCAGAGTATTTGGCAGTGGCAGCTGCAGGATAGGTGTGTTCCCAGGGGCGTGAGAGCAACAACATGTGGTGCTTGGTTACAGTGCCCTCTTTACCCACTTACAGGCCCCCAGTGGTGGCAGACCACGCCTCCCTCTGGCCTCAGAGAAAACTGCCTCAGTCTGTCCCTGCTGCATATAGATCACGCAAGAGGCACTATTCCCCACTTAAGCCCCCGCTGCTGCCAGCCCACACAAAAGTTGCCGGCTACCTGCAGCGCACACAAGAAGCACCCAGTCTCCCATAGCCTGAGCAGTGGCTTCTTGCCACCCCTAGCCTGCGTCAGAGCTGCCCCGCCCTCTGAGTGCCCACTCCTCATGTGGGGAGATTCCTGTGGCGGCCTGCCCCTCCTCCTCTTGCTCTCCCAACAATGGTGCCTTGCTTCTCCTGCAGGCCCAGACCTTCTCCCCGGTTCTCTCTGCTGCGGTGTTCCACTCCCCAGCCTGTACCACACTGCTCCCCTGCCTGTGGCACACCACTCCTTAGCCCCTCAGGCTGTCGCCACATAGCCAACCCCAGTCCTCTCCCTGGGACTGACCTCTGGAGCCTAAGTCTCAACGCCCAGCCCCGACCCAAGCATCTCAGGCTGTGGTGTCCAGCCAGTGGTTCAAATGATCTGTGCAGCTCTTACTCTACTTTGCCCTCCTCAGTCCATCTGCTGTGCTTTTCTTGGTGACCTTGAGGTTCCTCCTTCTCGGCTGATCTTCCTGTCGGTTAGGTGGCTTCCCAGGATGTGGCTCCTTTTCTTTTCCACAGCTCCTTCTCAGGAATGCTGGTCCCATCCTGATTCCTTTTCTCTATCTCTACCTCTTTTTTTCTTTTGCTCTACCCAGTTATTTCAAGAGTTTCTTGCCCTTTTTGCAGGTTTAAGTTCTTTTGCCAGTATTCAGCAGATGTTCTGTGCAAGTCACTTTACATGTAGATGTGTGTTTTTATGTGTTTGTGGGAGAAGGTGAGCGAGAGGTCGGTGCAAACATTTCATACAAATGACTAGCAAATCCAAGAAATAAAATGGAAACATTAAAACAAAAAAGAAACAGGGTGGTTGACAGTGACATTCACCTGCCAACACTTTTGTGCATTTCAGGGGCAGGTAAGCTGAATACTTTAAAAAGACTTTTGCAAAATAAATGAAGAACTTATAAAAAATGTACCTGTTCTGAAACAGACTCACAGACAAAATGTTGACCAGGGGAGAACTACAAATACTTTTTCTTTCTTCTTCCTCTCTATAATTTCTGGGTTTACAATATGTAAGAAAAACACTACACAGACTAATTTTTTAAAATATTTACCAATGATTCTAAGTTGAAAATATCTAGACTTCTGTAATGCTGTTTAGAAATAATGCCCTAAAGCCTAAAATACAGAGTAGTGACTTTGAGAGTAATTTCTCTTCATGTTAGTTTTATCTGCTTCCCAAAAGTAATTCAAAGGAAATTCTTAAAATTTAAAATAAAATTGTCTGCTTATTTAAGGGAAGAAAAAAAAAAAAAGGAGAGCTACTGTAGAATGTGTCTGGCTTTTTAGTTCCCAAAACCAGGGAGTGACCTGTATGCAAAATTCCTGGGGAACTGTGGAAAGGGAAAGGACAGACGTTATGTGAATTCTGTTATGCAATAATACTATCAAGAAGAATGATTTAGTATCTGGGTTTTACCAATATGTTATAGATTCAAATCTTCCAGTAAGCCAGTTTTTCAATAATGAATGTCAATTAGATATAAATTTTTCTTTGTACAAGGTTGAATATTTGACCACTTTATTTTTCCTCTTTATCCTATTGTAAAGTTCTAATAATGAGGACACATTCTAGGCAAAGGAATTGTACAGTTCTTATTGTATAGTTCTCTTTGTCTAATAAAAAATAACCTTTTTCTTGGTGCTAAGAGTTCTTTGTATATATGAAGGAAATTAGCTATTTGGCAATATGTTGCTTATATATTTTGCTCTCACTTAAATTTATTTCTTGCTTTTGTTTATAATTTTTTGCCAGAAATTTCTAATGTATCATTTTAAAACTATATTCATGTGTGCAAGAAATAAAAACTGGTAACATTTTCTTTCATTTTTGAATACTTCAATTTCACTTCCATTTTCAGCACTCCTTCAACACCCTCCTCCAATGCTGCCTGATAACAGGTAATCTTTATTCACTTTAGTATAACTCTAATCATTTCAAGTTTAAACTATGGCAACTCAGGATTCCCTTCATTCTCCTATCTCTGCATCTCCCTGAAAAGTCATGTAAGTTCTGGAGGCATTTTAGAGGGTCGTGGTGTAGAAGGAGTATTATTGGCCCTTCAGATGGGTTTTTTTTCTGTTTGCTGCTGCTGAGATGACTATTAAACACCCACTGATGGTTGTCCTTTCTAAAATGGTTGAGGTCCCCAGCTGTACAGTCCATGCTGCCATCTGCTGGTGTTTCCTCTTGTTGCTGTGGTGAGACCTCCTCAGATACCCAAGATGGCTCCTGAAACTTACAATACAGATGCATACTTTTTCAGGATAATTTCATCATCTTCTATCTTATTACTCTCTGGGGCTACAGGAAATTGGTGAAATTGCCTCAGTTTCTTTAATCAGGCATTCAAAATATTCCTATTCTGTGTGATGATGCCAACAGAGACCCATGTGGAGAACCCTTACTCTCAGTGTTTCAGACAGGAAGCAAAGTACAGGTCTCCTCTGCTCTTAGATTCCAAACCTTCTTCTCCTATCTTGAGAAAATTCTGATTTCCTTTTGAGCAGGAAAAAAACTGGCTCAGCATAGTTCTCCCATATGCTTCTGCCTTGACACAATTCTCTTTGCCTACCATGAGGTTATCTTCCCTCTTTGTGTCAATGAAGACCTTGTGTTCAGTTCTGACGCTTAGATAACACTGCAGTGCAGTCAAAGGTAGCATGGGAAATAACCCATCTGCTCGAATTTAAATATGTCATCCTGTGCCCATTTTCATGCAATAGAATGTATCCATCTTTCTGCTTTAGAGCTTATGTCACAGTAATTTTATGGTCTTTCTCACCTCAAGATTTTTCAAAATTCCACCCATATATACTTGTAGCATTTTTATAGAGTCAACATTTAAATCTTGGACCTGTCTTGTATTTGTTTTAATGTTCACAGCAAGATAAGAATCCAGTACATTAATTTCTCAAAATGACACAGCAACCTAGTGGTTTAAGTTTCTTAGAGCAATTTTTTTCACCTGAAGTACTCCAAAAATGCCAGGAATTTCATGTTAATTAATTTCAAATTAACTGATTTTAGTCAGTTAATTTTAGTTAATTTCAAATTAACAAATTAATGTTAGTTAATTTCAGATTAACTACTTTCATGACTGGACTGGTGAACCTATCCTTAGAGTAGTGGTTGTCAGTTTTGCCTATCAGAACACTGGTAGAGAGTTTAAAAACATTGATAACTGGGTCCCAACTTCTCACGTAGTTGTTCCCGGGTGCAGCCTGTGCATCACGATTTTTAATTTTTTTGGGTGATTATAATGCAATCAGAATAGAGAGCTGTTACATATAACCCTGCCTTTATGGCAAGAGAGCATGTGGAGACCCACGTGACAACTTATTTTCCCATAGAGCAGTGTGGAGCATCCGGATTTCTGGGCCTCTGTCTAAAGGTTTCTAAGTCAGAAGGTGTAGAGTAATGCCAAAGAATTTGCATTTCTAACAAGTTCCTGATTTCTACTAACGTTACCAGTCCAGACACCACACCTGGAGAGGAAATGGTGATAGAGTATTTAAAGGACTTTTGGAGGAAAATCTAGTCCTTTTACTTGGTTAGAAGTTATCAGCATCCTCATTTATACTGGTACTTTTCATTTCCGCATTTGAATTTTAAAAAGATTGTGAATAAAATATTATATAAGCAGAATTCTTATTTATATATGCTCATTCTTATTTGAGAAATGATTTAAGCTGCAATAAACTAAAATATAATAAATGGAAAGAAAATTAGGACGTGAATAAAATGATATTTGGAAGGCAAAATTAAAAGGGTCGTGTACGTATGTATGTATGCTGATGTTGGGCCATAAATTTTGTTAAGCTTTCAGCAGTTAATATTAAACAGGGAAAAAAATCATGGCAGGATTTATAGTTCTCCTAAGATGAAAACAAGCCAGGTGCTTCAGCTAAAAACACATCACTGTCTTGACATCAGAGGATAATTTTTTCTATGTTTACTTTCAAAGACAAATCTATGCAACATTGAGAATAACATCTCTCATTATTATTGTTATAATGAATGAAGATGTTCTGTTGATCAGTGTTTAATTATAACATTAAAATATTAGGTCATTTGGTCACTAGGTCATTTGGAGTTTATTTTTTTAAAAAATGAATTTCAGAGTATATTTAACTAGGTGGCTCCTCAGCTCTAAGTATAACTATTGATATCTATCAAAATACAGTAGAAGCAGTTATGCAATGGACATATATGGTAGTGTTCAGCCTTCACATTCTCAGTATGCAGGCTTGAGCAGAGGTGAAACTTTACATCATTCTGGGTCTTGGTTCTTACTTTAGGTGGTAAGAGATCACAGACTTTTTTGAGGGTCTGGTGATAATTAAGCATCTTCTTCCTAGAAAATGATATATAGATCATCATTATTGACAAATTCCAAATTTCCAAATTTGCTTCCTCATTAAAATGTATCTGTAACCCCAAAGTCAATATTCTAACTGCATTAGAACCAGTCACTGCTCTGCCTTGTTTCAGCTTCCAGACTGTAAACAAGTGTCATATTTACAATGTATTTAGTACTGTGTTTTCTAGATTTTTGTATTTTTTGTTGTGATTTCAGTGTTTAAAATTCCCTCTAAGCACAAGAGGTCTCATGGGGAAAAAGTATGTGTTAAATATTTTTTATTCAAACTTGAGTTAGAGTGACGTTGGCCATTAGTTCAATGTTAATTAATTAACAGTATATATTAAATGAGGTGTCTTTAGGAGTTCCTTTGTGGTACAATGGGTTAAGGATCTTACTACATTTTCAGTGCAGTGGCTCAGACCACTGCCATGGTGTGGGTCCAGTCCTTGACTCAGGAACTTCCACTTTTTGGCATGGCCAAAAAAAAAAAAAAAAGAGGTGTCTTTAAACAGAAACACACATAAAACAAAGTAATGTATTAATCAGTTGAGACCACAAGCTTGCAGAAACCTATCTCTGTATTTTCCCAAGGAAAGCAATCCTTCATTTCCTTTAGGAGCAACAATTCAGTACTCGTTAATTATGTGTTTGTGATGACATTATAAAGCATAACTGTAGATATTAAGAACTGACTATATATACCCCAAATTTACTTTCAGATTCAAGGATTTTATGAAGTACTGAAGCCTCTCTCTGTATGTTGTATAAGGGCCCTTGATGAAGAAAGGGTGTACTGAGTCTATTCACAGCTATCTTGCAGAATTAATTTTTCTTTTAATGAGCTTTTTATTAGGGTTGTTAGCTCTAAAGCCAAACTGCTAGAGTTCAAATATGTTACTATCTGTATGATCTAACAGAAACTAGCTGTAAGTTTCTATTAGCCTGAGCTTCCTCATCTGTAAAATAAGGGAATTGAGAAGAGGAATTGGAACATAAAACAGTTCATATGATACTGCTAATATTTTAAATTGATTTATTGCCTATTGACCATAGAAATATGGGAATAATTAGAATTCTCATTACCCAGCAGGGAGGGGGTTAGATAGAGAACAGTAAGTTGCAGATATTACAAGAATGAACCACTCTATTTTTATATTTCAGTGAGTATAAGACTTCTCAATTAAACAGTTTACCATTCAGCTCCACATGTTTCTGTTCACAAATGAGTTTGGTGTGAACTAGTAACTGAAGGAATAGCCCACAGGGAAACAGATTTGTCATTCCCTAAGTCTGAGTTGAAAATAATCATGTAACATAATAAGTGGGCTTCAAAATGAAGAAAAGGGGGTAGCATACAATGATATTAAAAAACGTTGAAGTGAAAATATTAAAATAAATGGCTAAAGGCAAGAACATTAGAGATTATAAGAGGAAAAAAAGCAAAAAGATAACTCACTAAGAGCAGATGATATATCTGTGCCCAAGATAAATCTCAAGGTCTGTCTAGCTTCCTGAAGGGTCATTGGGTCCTCGATTGTAACATTGTGTTGACTATTCTCTGCTAAACATTTCTTCAGAGATCTATAATAACACGGTGCAGGACCACTGAGTTTAAACTACTGAAGAGCTTTAGGTCAAGCAGTACTTTATTTCAGGTAAGTAGAACACACTGATAAAATAAATATAATTATGTAGTAATTCTGCTACACTAAAAAAGTTGAAATTAAGCGACCTCCAACTTTGTTCTTTTTAGAATGACCTTGATTGTTTTTGGCCCTTGGCATTTTAATATAAAAGTTAAAGAATTCACAAATCAATTGAATTCACAAATCAGTTCCACAAAAGGGTAATCATCAGCATGTCCCACCTGTTAGTATACAGATTAAATGCAATCAATTTGGTGATCGTTGACCTCTCTACATTTTAAGTCTTTAAATACATGAACATGGTATATTCCTCCATTTATTCAGGACTTTAAATTCTTTGCATAATGTTTTGTAGTTTTCAGTATCAGAGGTCTTACATATTTTAGGTTAGATTTATTCCTGACTATTTGATATTGTTCCTGTTCTTTTAAATAATATTGTTTTAAAATTTCAATTTATGTTTACTTATTGCTTGTATATAAAGAAAACAATAGATTTTTAAAGTAGTAACCTTGCATTCAGTGATATGGTTAAATTCACCTTGGGGTTGGCCTCATTGGGCCTTCTAGCATATTCTTTTTGTCTATGAATTATAAGAACTAATTTTTTTCTTTCAAATCAGTCCTTACAATTCTTTTAATTTTTATTTCTTTCTTCTCCTCCCTATCCTTCTTCCTCACCCCCTTCTCCTCTTCCTTTTTCTCCTCATTTTTGCCTTATTAGACAGGTTACGATCTTGAATTCAATGTTGAATAGAAATAGTGATAGTAGGCATCTTTGTCATGTTTCTAGTTCCAGGGAAAAGCTTTCAATATTTCTTTCAGTACGTTAGTATATTAAAATTATGACTATATACACATCAAAAGATATCATTAAGAGAGAGAAAGTGCAGCCACAGAATGGAAAAAAACATTTCCAATACATACCTTTAACAAAATACTTCTATTCAGAATAAAGAACTCCTACAAATTCCTAAAAGATCAATAACATGAAAAAATGGGCATATATTTGAACAAATACTTTAGAAAGGATTCCAAAGAAACAAAAACATGTGAAAAGATGAGTACATTTAGGAGATATTAAGGAAATAGAAATTAAGACAACAGTGTAATATCACTACATATCTTCTAGAAAGGCTAAAATGAAAATGACTGAGAACATCAGGTGTTGGTGAGTATATGGAGCAGCTGGAAATTTCATGCATAGCTGGTGGGAGTAGAAAGTGGTAAAAAGGTTTTCAACTTAAATGAGGAAAGAAACAAAAATCACATGCTGAATTATCTAAGATCTACAGTAAGAATGCATCCTCTGTCCATGAAATAATGAAGGACTAAAAAGAAATTTGTGGTCATTTTGTTGTTACAACTTAGACTGCAAAAGTTATGGCCACAGTGCATGATAAGTACTTAGTTAAGATGGAAAAGACATTATTCTGAACAAGACAGTTTGAGAGAGAAACCACATTCTTATGACTTTTATTACAACATAATGTTATTATTATTCAATTTTATTATCAGGAGTTCCCGTCATGGCTCAGTGGAAATGAATCTGACTAGTATCAGTGAGGATGCAGGTTCGATCCCTGGCCTCGCTGAGTACTTTAAGGATCTGGTGCTGCCATGAGCTGTGTGTGGTATAGGTCACAGACGCAGTTCAGATCTGGCGTTGTGGCTGTGGCATAGGACAGTGTCTATAGCTCCGATTTAACCCCTAGCCTGGGAACCTCCATATGTTCTGGGTGTGGCCCTAAAAAGACAAAAACAAAATTTTATTACTAGTTGTTAATCTCTTACCATGACTAATTTGTAAGTTAAACTTTATCATAGGAATATATGTATAAGAAAAAACATGTATAGGGTTTGGTACAATCTGAGGTTTCCAGCAACCACTGGTGATCTTGGAGTGTCCCCCCTGGATAAAGAACAACTATTGTATTGACATAAAATTATAAAATTTAAAAACAGACAAAACTAATATATAATATTATAAGTCAAGGTGGAGTATAGTACTTAGGAGGAGGCATGAAGGCATTTCTAGAGTAATATTGGTAATATTAAATATCTTGATGTGGAGACTAATTACGTAAGTGTGTGTGGCAGTTCATTGAGCTATATTTGTGATTTCCTGAATGTATGTTTTACTTTAGTGAAAATGAACACAAAGTCCTGAGGGATCAAATAAGGCTATTTAGTTAAAAATGACTAAAAGATACTTTTAGGCCTAGTGTACCTCAGAGGAAAAAGCAGTGCATATCTAAAGATTTTTACAGTTTATGGGCTGAAAGCTTAGACTTCCATCAAAGATCTTGATTGGAAGACTTTGAAAGATACCCCCTGCTGCTCATACTTCAGAATAGACAACGCGTACTCTATGTCCATGGGAAGAGGCAACCAGTAGCAGATAGGAGCATCTTCATTCTCACATCGACAGTTGTCTCTAGAGTCCATGTTAATCACCTCACTTACAACATTTTAGCAGGACAGTTTCCACATTGAATTCCCCAATTCCATTTGCCTTGTAGCATTCTTTTCATAATATATTGCCAATTATTGGGTCCTCCTCTGGAAATATGAAAAATTATTGACTATATAATTGGAAGATGACAAGGAATAAGAATACAGGAAAAGTGGAAACAAATGAGATGTGATAGAGTCTAATATAAAAACAATTTTTTGCCATTTATTTTAACAATAAGTGTCTATTACATTCAAATTAAGTCTTCCAGAATAGTTTACTGTATCTGATATTTGTATAGAAATTTGAAGCTTTCAGTAGTTCTTTTCTAAAAGGTATTTAGGAAGTGTTTTATTTTTTCAAGAAAAGCAATCGGCTATTGAGGTTTAAATAAATCTGTACCAAATTTAAGTAATTTAAAAATATGTCAATGTTGTTTTGATATTTGCTTATTGAAGAAAAAGAGACATATTAATTAAAAAGCTTAGTGATGATATTAACCTTGTTATTTTCAGTGCAGATTGACACTAAATGACACATGCTAATGATATGTTTCACCTTCAAATATCTGAGCAAACACTATAGTAAGCATATGTTCTAAGCTGTTATAGATGTTCCTATTCAAAAATGATTACATGAAATATTATGTAGAATGTTTAAAAAATGTTAGGTATTTAATTTGTGCTCCTTTTTAAGGAGTTCCCATTGAGGCTGAGTTGTAATGAACTCAGTTAGTATCCATGAGGGTGCAGGTTTGATCCCTGGCCCTGCCCAGTGGGTTAAGGATCTGGCATTCCTGTGATCTGTGGTGACATGACTCAGATCTGATGTTGCTATGACTGTGGAGTAAATCAGCAGCTGCAGCTCCAGTTGGACCCCTAGCCTGGGAACTTCCAAATGCTGCAGATGCATCCCTAAAAAGACAAAAAAATATGTTGCTTAATCTGATATGTGTCCATTCTTCAGACTATGGGAACTTATTTAAAATGCACAAATTTTTAATTACTTTAAATATATATATCTTTAAGAAACCTTGCCACCTTATTATCTGTTGAACGATGTCCAAACACCTTACCCCAGGATTCAAAACTCTCTAGAGTCAGATCTCAGTGCACCTTTTTTTTTTTTTCATATTGAGGCTGCACCTGCAACATATGCAAGTTCCCAGGCTAAGGGTTAAATTGGAGCTGCAGCTTCCCGCCTATATGACAGCCACAACAAGGCAAGATCCAAGCCACATCTGCAACCTACACCACAGCTTGGAGCAATTCTGGATCCTTAACCCAATAAGTGAGGCCACGGATTGAACCCACACCCTCATGGACACTATGTCGGGTTCTTAACCCGCTGAACCACGAAGGAACTCCTCAATACACTTTTAAAACCTTATGTATACATATATTTTCCCTCCCTTCACCCTAAATGCCTTACATCTTTTCCATGCTGGTATACTCATCATTTTCTGAACATACTCTCTTTTCCATGTCAGTTTCCTAGCCCAAAATATCCTTCCCCTATATCCCCACCTGTCACAGTTCTACTCATCTTCCAAGAACTACCTCATGTCATCTGCTCCACAAAGCTATCTCTAATTTTAGATTATGCTCATTATTCAGGTATTTAAAGATATTTTTGACTGAATGGGTGGATTTTTCTAGTAAGAAGTAGATGACAGTGACCTCAATGTTTATAGCATCTCTTTAGATAAGTGATTCTCTTAATAAAAGCAGCAACAGTGACTAACATGACATTCATTTTTCTTCATTTTAGTAAAAATTTGCTACACTGTCACACTGGTGATTTTTATAAGTCTGTAGAAAAAAATTTTAACCCACTGTGATGCATATCTTATAACAAGGCAAAAAGAAATAAATCCAGCTAGATGGCTATCTAACAAAAGACATGTTCTTCTTCTGAGATGAGATTGGCATTAAGGCTGCAGACCTGAAACTTTATCATGCATATGATGTAACATTCTTCTAAAAATATTTGGATGGAAGATATAGCATGATATCTAGCTATCAAAATTGCTTGTATTACTTTCACTATGTTGAGAGTATAGCAACTACATAGTTGCATAAAGTACATCCCCATTCTTCGTGTCAGAGATGGGAATAATTTATTTTTTTTTCATTCTGTCCTATAAATAAATAACTGTAGTTACCAGATCTCTACAATTGGAGGCACCCTGAAAAGACCACTGGATTCCAGGTATACTCAGGTTGGAAGATCAGTTCTGTCTTTCTAAGATGACATATAAAGGTTGTGTTATTCTGAGTTTTCAAAGACTTTTTTCAGTAATCAGAAGTCAGAGGATTCTGTGATTTTCAGTTTTTCCAGAACTGATCTTGCTTAGCTCCACCTCCAGCTCATTCTTGGCAGTTAGCTATGTAATGGAAAAAGCTACAAGGAGAGTGGAAGGGTTGATTCTTTCATCTCGTGTATTTCTATTATCCAATCACTTCCTAACCTAATGATTTAGGATTAATGAGTAATTTCTATTGTTCTTTATTTCCCCTTTTGTCTTTTTAGGGCTACACCTGTGACATATGGAGGTTCCCAGGCTAGGGGTCAAATCGGAGCTGTAGCCACTAGCCTACACCATGGCTACAGCAACGCAGGATCTGAGCCATGTCTGTGACCTAACCCACAGCTCACAGCAACACCAGATCCTTAACCCACTGAGTGAGGCCAGGGATCGAACCTGTATCCTCATGGATCCTAGTCGGGTTTGTTAAGTGCTGAGCCACAATGGGAACTCCAATGAGTAATTTCTAAATATCTAATTATTAATAGACTTTCTAAATGGTTAATTATTTAGAATTTTGTTTTTATGAAATTCTAGGCCTTTTACTACAAGGCAGTAAAACAAATGAGCATTTGGGGTTACTAATGATGTTATTCACTAGAGTATGAATAAACAGATTTATAAAACTGAAGTATCGTTACTCATGAATAATAGAGTATATTTTTCCAGTGAGTATAAAGGCATTTATCCTATCAAAATGACCAATTTTAGCCATATATTTATTTTTATTATTTTATAATGATTTTTTTTTCATTATAGCTAGTTTACAGTGTTCTGTCAGTTTTCTACTGTACCGCAAGGTGACCCAGTCACACATACATGTATACATTCTTTTTCCTCACATTATCATGCTCCATCATAAGTGACCAGACATAGTTCTCAGTGCTATACAATGGATCTCATTGCTTATCCACTCCAAAGGCAATAGTTTGCATATACTAACCACAAATTCCCAGTCCATCCCATTCCCTCCCCCTTGGCAACCACAAGTCTGTTCTCCATGTCTGTGAGTTTCTTTTCTGTGGAAAAGTTCATTTGTGCCATATATTAGATTCCAGATATAAGTGAAATCATGTGGTATTTGTTTTTCTCTTTCTGATTTACTTCACTTCGTATGAGAGTCTCCAGTTTCATCCATGTTGCTGCAAATGGCATTATTTTATTCTTTTTTATGGCTGAGTAGTATTCCATTGTGTATATATATCACATCTTATTAATCCAATCATTTGTTGATGGACAGATGGACATTTAGGTTGTTTCCATGTCTTGGCTATTGTGAATAGTGCTGCAATGAACATGTGGGTGCATGTGTCTTTTTCAAGGAAGGTTTTGTCCAGATATATGCCCAAGAGTGGGATTGCTGGGTGCTTTGCTTTGAGAAGCCATATATTTATTGATTAAAATGTTGAATATTGTAATTCTGTACATTTATTTAAAAATTTTAATGCAAAGCATGCCTTTGAATAACTGGAATGTTTTAAAGACAAATGGCGGATAGAAAAAACTGTTAAGAGGCATTTGGCTAAAAAAACAGATATTTTATGTTTAGAAAATTACTGTTTTTGTAACAGTTTAATATTAAATCAGAATAAACATACCCCATAGACTACTGTTTTCATGGTAATACTTTTAAGTTGGTATTAGGTATTGTTTTGAGCTCATTGTTTTATTCATTTTCTAGGGTATGTGAACAATGCTTAGCAATTTAAAAAGAGAATCACACTCATTTACCATAAAATTAGTAATTTCTGTATACCCAGAGACAATACATGATGACGTTATGCAGTTTTCTTTGGGCATTATTAGAGTTAAAGGAAACTCTAAAATAACTCATATACCGTGGTTTGTAATTAAAATGATATTTCTATGAAAAATGAGAATTCTATAAATGATGAGCCTTATTGATCTTATTAGGGATATAAACCAGGAGATACACCAGTAAATTCCAACCTATTATGTACCTTTAGTTCTAGTGCGGAAAATTTGTTTTCCAGTTCGAATTATTCTGCTCCTTGATCTTCTTAATACCCTTCATCAACATATATTTTCTGAATACATACTGTGTGCAAGTCCAAAATTAAGAAAATAGACTTCAAGTTCCAATTTCCACAAGCCCTTCATCTGTGTTCCTTTATGAAGTCACCATTTTAGTGATAAGACAATAGGTTCAGGTGTAAGGCTCAGACAATAATTGCACTTGAAAATTAAAATTAGTTTAATATTTTGTTGCATCAACATTAACACTAAAAGATAATATTAAAATTTTCTAGAAATTTTCTGTCAGATTTTTTTTGCCAAAATTTATTAAAAACAACTTTATTTTAGAATACTTTAGTTACAGATTTTCTACAGCTAAATAAAGTGAGCAATGTTGAGCTTTATATTCTTTGATTCCTCAAACATTTTTATTATTAAGTAATAAGCCAAGAAATATTTATCCATAACCAACTATGTCAAACTCAGTTTAGTTCAGCATCAAAGATATTCTGCTTAAAAATGTTTGGGAACTTATACAACTCGACATTAAAAAACCAAACAATCCAATTTGAAAATGGGCAGAGGACCTGAATAGATGTTTTTTCAGAGAAGACATACAGATGGTCACCAGGTACATGAAAAGATGCTCAACATCACTAATCATCAGGGAAATGCAAATCAAAAGCACAATGAGATATCACCTCACACCTGTCAGAATGGCTGTTATCCAAAGACAACAAATATCAAGTGTTGGCAAGAATGCAGAGAAAAGGGAATACTCATGCACTGTTGGTGGGACTTTAAATTGGTATAGCCACTGTGAAAAACCGTGTGGAGGTTCCTTAAAAAATTAAAAATAAAACTACCATATGATTCAACATTCCACTCCTGGATATTTATCCAAAGGAAACCAAAACATTAATTTAAGAAGCTATATACATACTTCTGTTCATTGAGACATTATTTACAATGGCCAAGATGTGGAAGCAACTGAAGTGCCCATCAACAGATGAATGGATAAAGATGCAGTGTATAAATACAATGGATGATTACTTAGCCTCAGAAAGAGTAAAATCTTGCCACTTGTGAAACCATGGATATACCTAGAGGGCATTAGTTAAGTGAAATAAATCAGAGAGAGAAAGACACATATCATGTGATTTCACTTGTATGTGTTATCTAAAAAACAAACAAAAAACATGAACAAACATAACAAAATAGAAACAGAGTCATAGATACAGAGAACAAACTAGTATTGCCGGGGGGGGGGGAGTTTGGGAGGATGAGAAAAATAGGTCAGGGAAATTGAGGTACACCCTTTCAGTTACAAAATAAATGAGCCACAAATATGAACTGTACAACTTAGGAATTATAGTCAATAACATTTTCATAATTTTGTATGGTAAGAGATGGTAATTAGATCTATTGTGATCATTTTGTAACATATAGAAATAGCAAAACTGGGAGTTCCCGTGGTGGCTCAGTGGTTAACGAACCCGACTACGATCCATGAGGATGCAGACTCAATCGCTGGTCTCACCCAGTGGGTTAAGGATCTGGCATTGCTGTGAGCTGTGGTGTAGATCACAGAAACGGCTTAGATCTGGCACTGCTGTGGCTATGGTGTAGGCTGGCAGCTGTAGCTCCGATTCGACCCCTAGCCCTGGAACTTCCATATGCTGCAGGTGCTACTGACCTAAAATGCAAAGAAAACAAAAGAAATAATTAAAGAAATAGCAAATCACTGTGCATTTTGAACTAACAGTATTATAGATCAATATTACATTAATAATTTTTTTCCTAATTAAAAACAATTTTAAGTGCCTGGGGAAACCTTAAAAATTTGAAGCATGTATGGAATAAAATCCTTGGTTTAATTCCTTGATCTGGGTTGGACAAGTATTTTAAGGCAGATGGAGTAGTAAGTATATATTCTACCTCAGAAATAACTTAAGTTGAGTTATCACATCCTCTGACACTTGGTTTACATTTGGTTACATTCTTAATACTTAGATTTGAAAGGATATAATGCTTGATGTGACTACCTAAAAATCATTCTGACAACCATATTGATTTCTTTAGTTGTCTAGAAAAGAAAATCAAATGTTGCAAATCTGGGAGTTTAAATCATTTATCCGGATATGATCTTCTTTCAGTTGACTAGTTTAATAAGCCAAACATGCTATTCTAAGATCAAAAACTATTCAAGAAAAGATCCTCTGCAACATCAAGTGATGTTTGATAATTAAGTATGTGTTGTTCTTTATGACTCAGTGCTCGGTACTACTGGGAACTGCTGTTGTGCATTTGATCATTCATTCTATGCCTGTTCATTAAACATTTTTTTATGCTAAGCAAAGTGCAAGGCTTTGGGATAGCAAATGAATGAGAGTGCTCTTTGCCCTTGAGCTGCATGCAAGTAGAGCCAGACATAAAGACATTTTGGTTATATATAACTACTACAGTAGATATGTAAATAAAATGCTATGAGATCATTGAATAAGGAGCAGCAAAGGGTACCTTTCAATAAAACAAATTTGGGGAGCTTGATCACTAAAATAGGCTTGTTTCCACTAGAGAAAAACTTACTTAGAAATAATAGTTAAGGAGTACCCACTGTGGCACAGTGGATTAATAATTCAACTGCAGTGGCTCAGGTCTCTGTGGAGGTGTGGGTTTGACCTCTGTCCCAGAGCAGTGGTAGGTTGCAGCTACAG
Source organism: Catagonus wagneri (assembly GCA_004024745.2). Taxonomy (NCBI): domain Eukaryota; kingdom Metazoa; phylum Chordata; class Mammalia; order Artiodactyla; family Tayassuidae; genus Catagonus; species Catagonus wagneri. Next base: position 4,210,337 of record PVHT020000105.1, on the reverse strand, counting down.
CTTAGATTCAATCCCTAGTTTTGGTGCTTCCCTATGCTGTGGGTACTGCTATTTAAAAAGAAAGAAAGAAATAAAAGGGGCGGGAGAAAGAAAGGAAAAGAAAGAAAGAAGGAAGGAAGGGAGGGAGGAAGGGAGAATAAACAGTTGTTCCCTCAGTATTGGGAGAGGGATTGGTTCCAGGACCTTTAACACCAAAATCCATGAATGCTCAAGATCCTTATATAAAATGGCCTACAGTTGGCCCTTTGTATCTGTGGATGAGGAACCCGTAGACAGGGAAGGCTGAGTGTAATGGGTAATGGTTATTACGTACTTGCTAAGTGCCAAATGCTTCTCTAAAAATGTTACAAATAATATTAATCCAACCATTCCTATTCAGTTTAGATCAATGGGCTACAAGAACATAGTGTCTATACTCCAAGGTTCCCTGGGGCACCACAGCAAAAGCAGAGAGGCAACATGGGGCCATATTGACTTTTTAAAGGAAACACAGTGATACCAACTATCAGACACAACATGAAATACTAACTTGTACTTCACAATTTCTACATTGTCACACTAAGTGCTTTTTAATTAAAATTGTATCTTTGCAAAATTGGGCTTTCATCAGTTGCTGTGATAAAAAAGACATACTTCCCCCCCCTCCAGCATTACTTTGTCAATTCTGGGTACTTCATGGTTCCATATAAAATTTTGGATTATTTGTTCTAGAATTTTGAAAAATGTCATTAGTAGTTTGATAATCCTGAGGGGGAAAAAAAAAACAAAGCAGAAGGTATAACTCTCCCAGACTACAGACAATATGATAAAGTTGCAAAAATCAAAAGAGTGTGGTACTGGTACAAAAACAGACATACAGATCAATGGAACAGAATAGAGAGCCTAGATATAAATTCAGACACCTCCAGTCAGTTAATCATCAACAAAGGAGGTAAGAATATTAAAAGGGAAAAAGACAATCTCTTCAGCAAGTGATGCTGGGAAAACTGGTCAGCTGCATGTAAATCAGTGAAACTAGAACACACCCTCACAACATGCATAGAAATAAACTCAAAACAGCTTAAAGACTTAAACATAAGACAAGACACCATAAAATTCCTAGAAGAAAACATAGGCAAAACATTCTCTGATATCAGCAGTGCACATGTTTTCTCAGATCAGTCTCCCAAAGCAATAGAAATGAAAGCAAAACGAAACAAATGGCACCTAATCAAACTGACAAGCTTTTGCACAGCAAAGGAAACCATTAAAAAAAAGACAACCTACGGAATGGGAGAAAATAGTTGCAAACAATGCAACCCCAAAGAGCTTAATCTCCAAAATATACAAACAACTTATACAGCTCAACAACAACAAAAAATTAACATCCCAACTGATAAAAGGGCAGAACACCTAAATAGACACTTCTCCAAAGAAGACATAGAGATAGTCAGTAGGCATATGAAAAGATACTCCACATCACTAATTATTAGAGAAATGCAAATCAAAACTACAGTGAAGTACCATCTCACACTAGTCAGAATGGCCATCACTAATAAGTCAACAAACAATAAATGCTTGAGAAGGTATAGAGAAATGGAACCCTCCTACACTGTTGATGGGAATGTAAATTGGTGCAACCACTGTGGAAAACAGTATGGAGGTTCCTCAGAAAACTAAACATAGAACTACAATATGATCCAGCCATCCCACTCCTGGACATATATACAGACAAAACTTTCATTCAAAAACATGCATGCACCTCTTTGTTCATTACAGTACTATTCAAAATACCCAAGACATAGAAACAAATGTCCATCAAGAGATGATTGGACAGTGGAGTACTACTCAGCCATATAAAGAATGAGATAATGCCATTACCAGCAACATATATACAATTAGAGATTATCATACTAAGTGAAGTAAGTCAGAAAGAGAAATACAAATACCATATGATATCACTTATATGTGTAATCTAAAATGTGGCACAAATGAACCTATCTACAGAACAGAAACAGACTCACAAACATGGAGAACAGACTTTTATTTACCAAGGGGGAGGAGGAGGAAGTGCAATGGAATTGAGTTTGGTGTTAGTAGATGCAAACTGTTACCTTGAGAATGGATAAGCAATGAGGTCCTAACTATATGGCACAGGGAACTATATCCAATCTCCTGTGATAAAACATGATGAAAGATAATATGAGAAAAAAGAATGGATATATGTATGACTGCATCACTTCGCTGTACAGCAGAAATTGACATGACATTGTACACCTACTGTACTTTAATTAAAAACAGTTTTTAAATCACATGCTATAAAAAATCAAAATGGAACAGAATAGAGGATGACTGGCCATATCCAATATGAATGCACAGTTTGAGAAATTGTTCAGTACTCAAAGGCACACACATGTCATTAGTAAGTAATTGTAAATTATTTAAAGGTAAAATTAAAATTTTTTCTTTATTCTGCATTACTTTTCCAAATAACTGTTTTTTAAGGGTATAAAAATGCATTATCAAGTTGTTGGACCTAACTACTTAATAAAAGAAACTGTTATTATTATTAATAATCATTTTGTTTTGTTTTATTACTTTATTTTGTTTTTGATAACTTGTTTAAAATGTTTCTAAGATTCTAAAGGCACTTTGAACTAAGAAAGTTTAGGAATTTCTGATCTATAGCACTTCTATTTAAAATATCATTTTAAATGCCTATTTAGAAGTTTATGTAAACAAAAACAATTTTAGTAGAATTAATTAAATATACTTTACCTCTGTTCCTTACCTTTTGTTAAGAATACAATCATTCCAGGGTTATATTGTGGGACTACAATATATAAATTAATGTGATAACTACTCGTCTTTATTAAACAATAGTGATGGAATCTGGTTCAATGAATTCATAAGCAGTTTGTCCTAGTGTGTGGCATAGCTACAAAAATATTTACACCTCACTCATTTAAATGATCTGGATAGCAAGAAAACAAAAATAAAAGACATAATCTAACTCAGTTTACAGTTTAGTGCAGAGTAGTTATTTAAGTGGTCCCTTTAGTTTTCACTCTGTTTCATTTGTGTACTTAGTCTTTGACAAGCCTCTATTTCTTTCACCTTATTCATCTCTAGGGAATGTGGAGAACTGACTGTGACCTTGCTTCAGTAGGAGGAGCTGGTCGTCTCCACTGAATCCACTGGTCTTTCTGGACCATGTGGGTGTTCCTGATCTGCCTGCTCTGATCAGCCTGAAAGCACTCAAACTGAACTTGGGTATCAGTATGCACATCTGGTCTGACCTTTTTTTTGGCATTGTTGGAGCTTGGCAGCTTTCCCTCATCTCACTTGGATCCCACCATTGCCTTGTACCTACTGAACTTCTGCCATGTCCTCCATCCTGTCTGTGGCCTAGTAAACCTCATGACAGGCCCACTGGCTCACATAGAAGCTGCTTTCAGCTTCTCCTTCCAAGATCAGAGATCTTCTGGTGTTCTCCTCAACACATGCAAATGAAGAATAGTATATGAAAGCTAACCCCTGTCTTCCTTCATATGAACATGTATATATTATTTACTGTCTCTCTTTCTACTTTCTCTGTTCTTCCCAATATCTTTGGATCAGAAGAGGATGCCCTACCTTTACCTTATCCGTGTGGCAGTATGCTATTAAAGTATCTGTCGTCTTAGTGAAGTATTAATGGAAATCAGGGTGTGGGGAAGAGAAATGGGCTTGCAGACAAGGGACATTAAATTAGCAGTATCCTAAAGGTAGTTAACCACACATGTCATAAGGAATTACAACACTAAAAACAAATATTTGGATTCCAAACATTTATATTTTAGATCTTTATAAAATGAGCGAGCTGGGCATGGTTACATATCAAAAAGATTTGACTAAAAACTATCTCTCCATATAGCAGGACACCGAGGACCTACTTTAAAAGAAGCTTAAAAATACATGGCTAGCAGTGATGACTCCAGGTGAAGTAGTAAGGTAGATAGTTTTATTTAGCCTCCTAGACAATGGGTCCTATCTAGATATTATATTCCCAGGTATGTTCTGTAATGGAGGATAAACAAATTTGCATATTAACTAGAATTTTTTTCAGTAATGCTTTAATATTTAACAGTGATTATAATGATGGCATATTCATATAACACAACAGATGTGGAGAATAAATTTTTGGACTGTGAGCTCATTCACTTACTTTCAAAATGCACTGTACAGAAAACTGCACATTAAACTTAAGCTATTTTGGGAGTTCCCTTTGTGGCTCAGTGGTTAATGAATCCGACTAGGAACCATGAGGTTGCGGGTTCGATCCCTGGCCTTGCTTAGTGGGTTAACGATCCAGCGTTGCCGTGAGTTGTGGGGTAGGTTGCAGACGCAGCTTGGATCTTACGTTGCTGTGGCTGCGGCGTAGGCCAGTGGCTACAGCTCCAATTAGACCCCTAGCCCGGGAACTTCCACATGCCGCAGGTGCGGCCCTAAAATGACAAAAGGCACAAAATAAATAAATAAATAAATAAATAAAGTTAAGCTATTTTACTATTTACTGGTTCATTTTTTTCTTAAAGTATCTGTTTACATGGAAACAAAACTTCGGAATGGAGATTAGAGATCCAGGAAAGCAAACATTTCATTGTCTGCCAACCAACTTCTGCAAGAGGGGCAATGAAGTATGGTAGAAAGAACGCTCGCTGCAGAATTAGATGATTTTTTATACAGCTACTTGCATGCACTGTATAAATCCATTCCTTTTTTTTGGAGTGGTGTTTTTCTTATTTGCCTAAGACAAAATTCAAGCAGGTGATGCTTCTTGTTGAAACAGCTATTTTTATTTTTCTTTCTTTTTTAAATATTGGATTATAGTTGAATGTCAGTGTTGTTTTAGTTTTAGGTGTACAGCAAAGTTGTACATACACATATATCCATTCCTTTTCAGATTTTTTTACCTTATGGGTTATTACAGGAATATATTTTATATACTATATAGGAGTATATTTCCTATATAATATATTAATGTATTATACAAGAGTATATTTCCCTGTGCTATACAGTATCTTATTGTTACTTATCTATTTTATATATAGTAGTGTGTGTATGTTAATCCTGACTTCCTAATGCATCCCTCCACCCAGTGTTTCCTTTTTGGTAAGTATGAGTGTGGTATCAAAATCTTTGAGTCTGTTTCTGTTTTGTGAATAAGTTCTGTATCATTTTTATTAGATTCTACATAGTAGTGATCTCATATGATATTTGTTTTTCTCTGACTTATTTCACTTAGTATGATTATTTTTAGGTCCGTCCATGCTGCTAAATAACATTATTTCATTATTTTTATGACTGAATAATATTCCATTGTATATATGTACAACATCTTCTTTATCCATTCCTCTCTGGATGGGCATTTTGGTTGTTTGAATGTCTTGGCTATTGTAAATAGCGTGAAATAGTTGTTATTTTTATGATGCACATTTTTACCATATTTTAACACTTTATTCAATAATGTAATCTTTAATTATTATAAGAAATTCGCTATTATTGAATAGTCTGTTTAAATTATGTGTCACATATTGAATACTTATACTAAATATATAAAGAGAAAGCATCACCTAAATTCTATCCTTCATGGTCGTTGAACATTATAAGGACTGTTGAGCAATACAGTTCTTAGCATTTGATCAAACGGACTGAACATTTGAAACTTGGAGGTCTAGTCTTTACTTTTTTAAGCCAGGATACAAAATAAATCTATCCTTTATGTATCTTGCTCTGATTGCATTGTAATTCTCTGCATATGGGACATTGGTACATGTAACAAAATAGTTTCACTTAGCAGAGCACATAGCTCAGAGCTTTCTGTCCTGTTTTGACCTGGAAAGTACAAAGAGAGCAGTGTCACAAAATTGGCTTTACTAGTATATTTGTAGATAGATGGAACCTTCATTATCATCATAAATTTAAGATCTATCCACTCCCCCGAGAAAACTGATACAGGAGAAATAGAAATTTGAGTTCCGTTTCATAACCATTTCATTTGGGAGATTATGAAAAACAAGAGGGGAAATGGATTGGGAACATCTTTACACCTGAGGTTAAATAATAAGGTAATAACCTCAAAGACAAAGAAAATTCTACCAGTAGCTTATTGAAAATAATTCTATTCACAATCATACTACTTTTAAAAATAATATTTTACTTTAAATATTTTAATTATTTTAAATATTTTAATATTTAAAGTAAAATATTATTTTAAAAAGTAGTATGAGTCAACAAATAAGAAATGCTGGGGACAGTGTAGAGTAAAGGGTACCCTCGTACACTGTTGGTGAGAATGTAAATTGGTACAACCACTATGGAAAACAGTATGGAAGTACCTCAGAAAACTAAATATAGAACTACCATATGACCCAGAAATCCCACTCTTGGGCATATATCCAGGCAAAATTTTCTTTGAAAAAGATACATGCACCCATATGTTCATTGCAGCACTATGCACGATAGCCAAGACAAGGAAACCTAAATGTCCATGAACAGATGCATGGATTAAGATTTGGTATATATACACAATGGAATACTGCTCAGCCATAAAAAGAACAAAATAATGCCATTTGCAGCAATAGGGATGGAACTAGAAATTCCCATATTAAGTGAAGTAAGTCAGAAAGAGAAAGACAAACATCATATGATATCACATATCTGAAATCTAAAATACGGCACTAATGAAAAGAGAAGAAACTTTCCACAGAAAAGAAACTCGCTGACTTGGAAAATAGACTTGTGGTTGCCAAGGGTGTGGGGAAGGGAGTGGAAGGGACTGGGAGCCTGGGGTTAATAGATTCAAACTCTTGCATTTGAAGTGGATAAGCAATGAGATCCTGCTGTGCAGCATAGGGAACTATATCTAGTCACTTACGATGGAATATGATGGAGGATAATGTGAGAAAAAGAATATATGTGTGTGTGTGTGTGGGTGTGTGTGTGTGAGTGAGTGACTGGGTCACTTTGCTGTACAGTAGAAATTGACAGAACACTGTAAACCAACTGTAATGGAAAAAATAAAAACAGCAAAGAAATCCAAAATAAAATAATATTTTACTTATTTGGTATACCCACAGGTTACTTTTCTGCACCAAGCTCATTTAATCACTGGCACTGGTGCCTTTGGTCTTCCTAAGCAGAAAAACAAATATATAAACTCAAATGAATTAGACAGTTTTATTGCTTACTAAATAGGTAGTGGAAAAAGAGCTTTTAGCAACATATTTGAGGTTAAAAACTTACTTATGGTCATCACTTTCAGTGAAGTAACTTCTTTTATGTGCACAGTAGAGATATAGTCCAACTACATAAATGTCCACTTTTTTAGGAATTGATGAAGGGGATTTAATATTTCCTAATGGAAATAAGTTAAACTTGTTTGGAAATGTGTTATTACAGAGTCACACCTCAGTTTTGTTTTGCTTAATTTTTAATGTAAGGTTCTATTGTATTTTCTCCTGCAACATTAGTCAGACATGGTGGAATATACTTATATTGCATAAGATATATATAAATGACTATTTTAAAATCTCTAAACTTTGATGGAATTGAAGATCTAGGTACATCTATCTGGCTTAGCAAAATAAAATAAGAAATCCAATCAAAGCTAATCAGTTCTTCTAACTTGATGTTTTACACCTAATATTGTAGTTTGTAAGCTTGAAGAGATTATGTAACTACCCAATACATTCATCTTTAATGTTCCCATTTGTGCAAAGGAAGGAGGCTTTACATGTTTTATACACAAATTTCTGATACTTGAAATAGACTTGAATTGTTATTAATATGCTACCCTTTAAGATATCACTTTAAGAAGCCTGCATTGTTTATTAAAATTTTGGTTTTTTATTAGTAAGTAAAACTTTATTGCTGTCATGATCAGTAAATATTTTCTATGTTAGAGATTTTTTTTAATGCTTTATTTCAGTTCGTATTATGTAATCGATCTAATTCTCTCATGTTGTTAGGGCTCTGTCTTCTGTATTTCGGCTTTAGTAAATGTTAGTGTTTGTCATTTATTAAATTAAGATATAGATGTGTTCTCGAATGTCTACTAGTATTTAGAAACCTAGTAAGACCCTTTCCCTTCCCACTTTTATCAACCCAGTTGATTTTTTCCCTTTAATGTTGAACCTCTATAAATATTTATCTGTATTTTAAGTACATTTGTATTTTAAATATACTATACTTTAAATATCAAGGCTAGCCTACTTAGCAAATCAGTCCATGTAAGCACATAGTTCATTTTAATTGTATTAATTCGCCTCCTCAGAGAAAGAAGGCAAAGCTTCCATCTGTCTCTGTCAATGTTGTTTCTTTCCAAGGAGATGACAAAGACATTTTTTACCACATAGGTATGAAATGCCAAGTATGGTAACCCAAGTTCACTCCCACGCCTACTCATTTTCTCATAAAACATTCCATCATCAAGTGTAGAACTTAAGAATGAATGACACTAGTGGGCTCAGCATCCTTACTTTCTTTTCAGTCTCTAGTTAGAAAATAGGAATCACAAGCCAGAAGGCTTCATTGAGTCTCATTCTTTTCCACTGCTACAGGATTCAGAGTTGTATTATAGTGATGGCCTGACCTTCTGCAATATTGCATAGTCCCTTCATGAATAAAATTAATTCCTCATTAAAGGCAAAATAATGTCACATGAAGGCTTCTCACGCAGTTTCCAAAGAACCAGGACAGGAAATACTTGAGATACTTAAGGAGTAAAATGTTCTATGTGAGATGCAAAACATAAGTTTATAGATTTGACTAGCTTTGAAAAAAAATTTAATAAATGTTTTATATAGTTTTTGCTGTAACATATTAAACTAGTAAAATTGTCCAACAGTGACACACTTTTCTAGTTAAAAGGTAATAGAATGCTTTGGCCACACAGATTCTCTGCCTAGGGCAGCAGGACACAATATTGCTTCACTTTGTGGCAAGGAGAAAAACTCTCATCATGACTATTTTCTCACAGTGTCCACACTTATTCCTGACTTTTAAAATATAAAACCCTGACTTTTAGCGCTCCATTTTTTTGTGATTCTCTTTATTACCACACTTTTAGTAGTTTGAAAACCCCAAAAATCTTTCCCTACCACTTATGTAGAGTAGTATCTGGTAGTCAGATAATTCAGAGTAGTATCTGGTAGTTAGATAATTCGCAGAGTAGGGATGCTTGGAAAGCAATTCCTCTACCTAGTCTTGTTCTGGCCACATCTTTCATTAGCTTTAATGTATTTGTAATGAGGAAACAGAACCATCCTTAGTCAAGTTTCTGGCCTTTCAGCATATTGCTGAAGCATTGGTTGATAACAGGCTTGCAAAAGCTATTCTTTATTCATTCAAGGGAGGAATTTTATATAGAGAAATATCAAACAATTACAGAAAGGTTAAAGTTGAGCTTAGAAATAACCTTAGAATAAAGTATTTGTTTCTATTTCAGTGATTCTACTTAAGGAAAAAACCAAGCCCTAGCACATCCATGTATCAGCAGAGGTCTCACTCTTAATCACTGATGCAAAATCCCATTTCCTCCTTTTCTAATAGCTGAGAAACAGTTCATTTGCACATATAATTACCTATTTGTACTTATGGCCGTAACTAATACTTGTAGTGTTAAGCCGAGTAGAGTGATAAATACTAAATGTACAATAGGAAGATTGAGTGTCAAAGATGCTTCCTGTAGGTCAGCTAGTGGTAATTAAAATAGGTCAAATAGGGAAAGAATGATTGGAAATTTAAGTTAGGAAAAAATATATATGTGGTGATTTATATGTAGCTATTTAATTTTAAAATATTAACAGTACCTTGTATCACAATTCTCTTTTTTTCTAGTTAATGACTTATTTTTAAGCATTTTAGGTTATCAGCAAAATTGAGTAGAAAGTAAAGAGCTTTTGTAAGTTCCCCTCACACACACAACTTCCTCCACTGTCAAAACTCTGAATGACAATGTTACATTTATCATAGTTGTTGGGCCTACTTTGAGAACTCATTATTACCCAGAGTCCATATTACATTAGGATTCACTCCTGGTGTTGTATGTTCCATGGATTTAGCCTAATATATTATGACGTGTATTCACTATTGTAGCAGCATATCTATATACATTCACACTTCTAAAATTCTCTGTGCTCTTCCTGTTCACTTCTCTCCCCCTGAACCAAACCAACCTCTGGCCACCACTGATCTTTTTATTGTGTCCACAGTTTTGCCTTTTCTAGAATGTCATATAGACGGGGTCATATAGCATGTAACCTTTTTAGATTAGTTTCTTTCGCTTACTATGCATTTCTTCTTTCACTTAGTATGCAAAATCTTCCAGATTTTATTGTTTTTCCTTTTTCTCCTTAGGTTTTGTTAATATGATTTTCCCACACTCTCTTTTTCTACTGTAACTGAAGTATGAAATAATTCACAGATGAAAGAGTGAGGTTAGTAGGGTGCATTTAAGCATATGCCTGAACACTTGTTTCTGAGGCTGTAAATTACCTACAAGTTTTAAGATAATTCATAACAACAGTTTAGTCACAGAGAAACTGAGCACATCTGGGAAAATGTAATTAAACATCTTGGATTTTACAAAACCACTAAGTATGACTTAATAATAACTATTCATAAAACCTCATTAAAAGAATTCCAACAGGTGCTGAAGCATTATCCAGAGTAATGTGCTGCAGAATCACTGGTGGCATTCACAGGGGTACAAACTTCAGGGAATTTAGGAAAGAACATTCAAAACCCTAAAATTTAAGAGGCATCAAAAATTTACTGCAGGAGTTCCCATTGTGGCACAGTAGAAATGACCTGACTAGGAACCATGAGGTTGTGGGTTTGATCCATGGCCTTGCTTAGTGGATTAAGTATCCTGTGTCTCCATGAGCTGTGGTGTAGGTCACAGACACGGCTTGTATCCTGCATTGCTGTGGCTGTGGCGTAGGCAGGTGTAGCCCTGATTTGACCCCTAACCTGGGAACCTCCATATGCTGCAGGTATGGCCCTAAAAAGCAAAAAAAAAAAAAAAAAAAAAAAAAATTACTGCTTAGGAAATTCAGCAATCACGTTAAACGGTTTCCTCCCCAATAGGGAGATACCTTCACATCTAAGTCATTTATTTTTGCTTCTATCTAAATGATTCCTCTTCCTCCTATGTGAGGATCATCACAAAAATCATAGCTTTGCCTTTTATTCTGAAAAGAAATTTCAGCAATCAAAAGAAAATCCTAGTGATTGGAGAAGAAATGCAGAAAATGAAACCCAAAGATGCCAATGCTGGAGCTCATCAAGCTAAAATATTATAAACATGTGTTTTCAAAAACAAACAAACAACTAATCCAATAATGAAATTGCAGATTAAGTGAAAGCTGCATTCAGTTTTCTCAGTTTCCTGAGTTTGACAAGAAAGATCATTGAAACGTGATTTTGAAATGGCATCTGTCAGGTTTAATTTTGCCAGCTATATAAACCAAAGTAAACTCTAAAATATACAGAATTCAGTCCTCTTTCCCTTTCCCCTTTAAATATGTTTTCAAAGTAATTCTTGCATAAAGGTTAAAAGGATCAAATGGTGCAGAAGGGATTATAATGAAGAGTAACTGTCCGCGATCCCACTCATTTCACCAACTTACACTGCTACTTGTTCTTCCTACCATAAAATATCTCTTTTTAAATTTTATGCCAGTTACTACCAAGCAACTAAAAAGTAGACATAATTTATTTATTGAGGTCAATATAACATTCTGTTTATCTTTTGTTTCAGCATTGTGAAAGTTGAAGATTTATTTCAATGATATCCTCTCCATTCGATACTTATTATAGTTAGTTTTTATTTGTTGACTACTTTTGTAGTGTTAAAGCTCTAATTCTGTACTGCAGTTTCTGGTTTCACATGTAAGGTTTTTGGAAGTTGCCACTCCATCCTAACAACAGATAATAAGCTGAGCAGCTCTTCTTGAATCCATAAGACAGGGGAGGGAGGATACAAGTCCAATCTCATTGCCCCTGAGATTGAAGAGATAGACAGGCCAACACAAGGAATCGTGGTTTCCCATAGCAGAGACTATGGGAAAGTGCCGTGGGAACCAGTGCCAAGGTAGGAAACCCTGAATGGTAATTGATAAATTGCTGGATTAGTTGTTCAGCATTGCAGTATGGACAACTCTGAGAGTTAAAACTTCCAAGGAACCCAATCAAATGTGTATGTGTGTGGGGCTGTGCTTTTGTGAATTTTACCTCTTGGAGTGCAACTAGATTCTTTTGGTAAATATTGGATAAAAATGCTTAGTATGCTTAGATATATGTGAAATAAATGACGGCAATGATAAGAGACCAGGGAGGAGGGATTCAAATTATTTCATTATTATAATATACTTACACGCTTGTTAAGCAACATGGTATTATTTGAAAGTGGCCTTGGATTAGTTTTAAATTTATATCGTAAACTCTAAAGCAACCAATAAAAAAGTTTTTTTTAAACTGTAGTTGATATTCTAATAAACAAAAGAAAATGGGATTTTATAAAACTTCCAATGAAAACCACAAAAGACAGAAAAGCAGTGAGAGACAAAAAAGGAGCTAAGAACAAGGGCATCAAATAGAGAACAATAGTAAATATGGTGTATGTGTGTATATAAAATATAAATATGTAGAATCTCAAAAATTACTTAGACCATCAGTGGTCTAAATGCACCAATTGAAAGAGATTGTTAAAGCTGATCCAAAACCAAGACCCAACTATATATTATCTACGGTAAGCCCACTTTAAATATAAAGATACATGTAGATTAAAAATAAATGGGGAAATGTATACTGTTAGAACTAATCAAAAGAAAGCAAGAATAGGTATGTTAATTTCAGACAATAAATTTCAAAATAAGGAAAGTTATCAGGGATAAAGAAAGACATTACATAGTGACAAAGGTGTAAATTCACCAGGAAATATAACAATCTGAAACATGTATGCACACTAACAACAGAGCATGAAACTCTCTGAGGCAAAAAGTGATAGTACTGCAGGGAAAATTGATGACACCATTATAGTTGTGGACTTCAACATCCCACTTTCAGTAATGGACAAATTTCAGAATTTGTCCTTTTCAAAATTCAACTTTCAGAAATGGACAAATGCGTAAGATAAGTAAGGACACAGTTAAACTCAACAATACCATCAATTGACTGTATTCATTTATGAAGTCTGTTTCTGGGTATTCTGTTCCATTGATCTATTTGTTTATTTATTTATTTTTTTGCCAATACCACACTGTTTTGATTACTTTGGATTTATATTAAGTCTTGAAGTTGGGTCATGCCAGTCCTCCGTCTTTGTTCTCCTTCAATGTTGTCTTGGCTATCCTGGGTCTTCTGCCTCCCCATATAAATTTTAGAATGAACTTGACAAAAGAACAAAGGCAATTCAATGGAGCAAAGATAGTCTTGTCAACAAATGGTGCTGGAACAACAGACATTTACATACAGAAGAATGAATCTGTACACAGACCTTACATCCTTCACAAAACTTTTAACTCAGAATGAATCACAGACCTAAATGTAAAACTCCTGAAATTCAAATTAAAACAATAGTGAGATACTAGTACAAACCTATTAGAATGACCCAGTCATTGTCAACAACAAATGCTAGTGAGACTCTGAAACAACAGGAACTTTCTATCATTGCTGTTGATAATGCAAAATGGTACAGTCCCTTTGAAAGACTGTTGGCAGTTTCTTACAATACTCTCACCATTATGATCCATCAATCACACACCTTGGTATTTACCCAAAGGAGATGAAAACTTATGTCCACTCAAATACCTTCACACAGATGTTTATAACATCTTTATTTGTAGTTGCCAAAAACTGGCGGCAACCAAATGTCTTTCAGTAAGTGACTGGATAAACATCCAGGCACTGGGGTATTTATCAGGGCTAAAAAGAAATGAGCTATCAAACCTTGAAAAGACATGGAAGAACCTTAAATGCTTATTGCTAAGTAAAAGAAGACAAGCTTAAAAAGGGGACATACTGAATAACACCAACATTCTGGAAAAGGCAAAACTATGGAGAAAGTAAAAAGATCAGTGATTGCCAGGGATTGAGGGAAGAGGAGAGGGATGAATATGCAGGGGACAGAGGATTTTGGGGGCATCGAAACTATTTTGTATGATACTATAATGATGGATACATGCCATTATACATTTTTCCAGATTCGTAGGCTGCAACTCCAAGTGTGAATGTTAATGTAAATTGTGGACTTTGGGTGATTAGGAAGTGTCATTGTAGGGTCATCAATTATAACAAATGTACCACTCTGGTGGGGAATCTTGATAATGGAGGAAACCGTGGTTGTATGAGGGCAATGGGTTAATGGGCTATCCCTGTACCTTCATTTCAATTTGCTTTGAACCTAAAACTGCCCGAAAAAAATGTCTTAACTATAGAGGGCATTTGTTGACCACTTAGCTCCCAACTATTTAGTGAGATTATTTGTGTCCCTCTCCTCTCTTTATTTTACCTTTCCATCACGCCTCCCACAGTTGGTCAGCTATACCTTTACTTCCACAGATTCATGACTGAAAACATTAATATTCTGTTTTGTAAGTGTTTTTAAATCCTATGTCAATTTATTAACCACCATTGACTCTGTTATGATCTTCCTCTTAATACAGAGACTGTCATCATCATAAAACAAACAGAAAAACAGTGGTAAACTTTTACTATCAGCAAGTTTTAGGTTTTTTTAAGCTTGCAACTCTTTCTTTATAAATTATTAAGCTGAACTTATTGAGGCCAGTATTTCATTAGAGAAGTGGATGATGATCTAGGCTTTGTTATTATTTTTATCATCTCTGCTACAGATTTGTTATGAATAACATAGGATTATATGTACCTTTTATTGATCTTTTTGTGACAATTGACTCTAATTTCATTAATCAGTTGAAGGTCTAACCAAATGAATTTGGTATAAACCAGTAACTTTTGCTATAACCTGTTATAATTTCGAAACAGTCTCCTGATGAATCAGATAATAATTTCCAACAGATGAAACATGGCTATGTTCTGGCCTCCCTCCTCTTCAGCTGGTTATTTAATAGTTGATACCTTTTTTTTTTTTTTTTAATGAGTTCAGCGTAGAAACCTGCTGGCTCTCTAACCAGAGAAAATAGGAAAATAATCTCTTTTGTGTGTTTTGGGAATATTGTATTGCTGTCAAAAATTAGGAGTGGGGTTAGCAGTGCTATCTAATTAATGTCAGATAGAGTGGCTAATCATCAATTGCAAGAAAAGAGTTATCATTTTTGGTAATGAGCACCCAGCCTTAATCTAGTTTATAGTGAACAGGCTTGCAGTGTTTCCAAAATCTGTATACATCAGAATCACTTAGGAAGCATTTTAGGTATACAGTCTCTTGGAACCCACTCACGGAGATTCTCAGTTAGTAGATGTGTTGGAGAGGGACCTGAGGATTTGTGATTTAGAAAATTTTCTTAAGTGAGCCAAGGCAAAGCCAGGTTTTATTAACTACTGTATTCTGCAAACTAGCTTGCTTATTATGTAAAGATACATTGAGTAATCAGTTTACATTAGAGGGTCATCAGGAAGTTACATGATTTATATATAAATTATCTTTTGAAGGATTTTTAGAAAAATGGTCATATCTGTAGCAGGTGTTTAGTAGCACTTGCTTAAATGTTTATTTTTCCCCCCATTTTAAAAGTATCATAGCAATGATCTTAATGTATCCTTTGGAAATTTGAGTATCCATTTGTGTGTAAGTTGGGATGGATGGAAAGTTGTTTTCCAAGGATATTTCATCTCTCATGGTTACCCACAGAATCATTTACACTAAAGTGAGCTTTCTGTTATGCTTCAGTTCATTTTCTTGAAGAGTGAGTGTGTCCTTCTTTTCAGGAACATATTCTTTATGTCTTAGATTCTGCTAACCTAAATTTCTAAAATTTTGAACATCAGTGTATATAAATCAACCACTAATTGGTAATATAAAATATACTCTGGATACTTATTAAATAATATAACCTTCAACTCTCCATTGTCCGATATTTAGAATAACTGTTGAACTAAATAATACTCTTGCAGCAATATGTAAAATGTATACACTCCGACCCTTAAAAAATTAATTCTTGTATCGAGTCAGATCAGCAAATGTCTGCTACCTCCAAATGTGGTTAAATTATTTAATTTATACTTCTAAAATCTCGAGAATTCATCTTTTCCATCTTTATTTCCACAGCCATCACCATAGTTTAGAACCTCTATACTTACCTATACTATTGCAATAGTCCCCTAATTGAGCCCCTTCTACCAAGACTTATCCTCATGAATTCTTTCCCATACTGTTATGATTACTGATCCCTAAGTACTCTATAGAATGTTTTGCCCCCACTATACCCTCTACTCCAGCCTGGATAAGTACTTCAGTGCTCCAAGGGTAACATACTGTTTGTTGGCTCTGGAATTTTGTACATGTATATCTTTTCTCTGGAATATCCTGCCCAGTTCCTGTACCACCCTAGTTCTACATCGTTAGTATGTAATTCTTTGCTAAAATATTATTTATACTAACAAAACCGTTGTCTCCTGACATTTACATCCTCAATACTTCTTCCTCCTTCTCTAGCCTCCTCTCCTGTCACTCCATTTTGTGTCCATGTTTCATCCATACAGGATCTCTGGTACCTTGGCCCCTCCCTTTCCCATGTAAGACCTTCACATACGCTATTTCTCTTGATTAGAATACTCTTTTGCCTTTTTCACCTGACCTATTCACACTCGTTTTTCAGTTGTGTGCCTTTGTCATGATAAGCAAAGACTTCCATGTGACCAAATCAAGTGAAAACTTTTCTACCCTCATCATGATGTGACCCTTTAGCAATATTTAATAAAATATGCAATTCCACTATTTAAAATCACCCTTCTTTTCCCTTTCTTGCAGAAATATACTCTTTTTTCCCCCTCCTCCCTCAGTGGCTTCTTTTCTGGTTCTCTCTTGGCTACCCAAAAGCTATTTGCTGATTTTTCTTAAGATTGGGTACTTGGTCCCATTTTCTTCTCTTGTTATGGTTTGATTTCATCAAGCGTCATGACTTAAAATACCAGATGAGGATCTTCATCCATAGATATCTATTCTAAGATCTACAGTTTAAGTACAGTATCTTACATGAAATATGCACTTGAATGTGTGAGAGACATCTCAAACTTAACTTGTTCAAAACAATTGTTTTAGTTTCTCTTCCAAAAATCCTGATATTCTCTACTCTCTTCACTCAACAAATGACACCACCATTCATCCAGTTACTAAAGCAGAAGCCTCAAAATTTAATTGTTCTAATGCCAAACATATTTCAGATTCATCTACTTCTCTCCATCTCATTTACTGTGGTTTCCTTTGACTCCTCTAACATCCTCTCATACCAGCCTCCCTCTTCTTCTTTGGCTCTCTTCTATTCATTCTCTGTGCAGAAACCAGAGTGGTCTTATTAAAAACCCAAAAATGTTTAGGTCCTTATTCTTCAGTTCACAGCTTGGATTTTGCTCTTTTGAAAATATTCTTCTGAACACCCTTAGTAGGTCTCATTTGCCTTATATTTTGTTTATTCATTACTTATCACTTCATATAGTTGCTAATTTGTCATTTATTTGTTTACCACCAAATTTTTGGCTTCCTCAAGATAGAGACTATGTTCATATTGTTTAATGTTGCATCACCAATTCTGACATGGTCCAGAGTAGGTACTTAATAAATATTTGCTAAACAAGTAACTCTCTCAGCTTAAACATCCTTTCTTCTACCATAGGAAGCCTATGGTCCTTCAAACCAGAGTAGAACCACTTATTTTATCGTCCTGTAGTTCTCAACACTTCTTCATAATACTTTACCTGCTTATAATTTCTCCTCATCTTCCATGTTAGACAGTAGATATCTGGGACCTTATGTGTTTTTTTCACTGTGGTATCACCAGTACCTTGCACAGTGGCTATGATACGGCAAATGTTCACTAATAAGCATTTGGATGGTAAGGAATATCTGGCATACTTTAGAAACTTACTATTTTTTTGTTGACTATAATGAGTTGAGTCAAAATGGCCAATTGTGATTTATAAACTTTTATAAATGGTGGAAATGAGTTAAGTATTAATAAGATAATAGATCTCTTAGTTAGAGCTTAGAGAAGATTATGATTTGATCTTTACAATCCAAATATTTTTTTGTCTATAAAAATAAACCATATGAATCTGAAAAGGCTGTTTGATAGTTTGCATACAATAAGAGCATTGGTTCAGGCTGAGTAAGAAATAAGGCAGAGTATGCCTAATTAAGCAAAAGCTGTTTTATTGTTTGTGAGTCAAAGAGCATAGGCAAAGCTCAGCTACATAGACAACTGATTCCCTTTGAAAGGACAATATTAGATACAAACCATTCATTAAGAACGGTATATAAAGAACTATTACAACAAAGAATAACAATATGGAAATAAAAAATCCTAGATCAAGAGACTCCAAAGTGTGTTATGCTGCTAAAATGGAGTGGAGAGTTTAGGCAGGGGAAGAGCTCCCAGATGAAACAAGTATGAGAAACACTGGATCAGACAAAACTGTATTTGTGTCTTTCCTGAGAATTTCTCAAATATTCTAATAGTCTGCAGTTCCTTGGGGCCCGTCAAGGGAAGTATATGGAATACATATTTTTCCTGTATTTATTTGGCCATCATTTTTGTACAGAGTATCTAGTGGGTTGGATATGGAAAGAATTAGTCTTAGTTCTGAAAATGGCCTTCCACTAGAGATTTAGTTCAGTTTTGTTATGTGAGAACTGTAATACTCATCTGTAGGTTATTAAAAAGGGACTTTCTCAACTAGGCAATTACTTGAATATATTGCCTGTAGTTATTTAAGGATAGCTCCTGATGTTTCCCTCTATATGTGAAGAAAATGCACGTCATTCTATGAGGTAGTATCAAGGGAAAAATGGATTGTTGGGAAGGAAGGAGGAATGGTGGAAACAATGTACAGATATACCTTAAAGGCCAGAAAAAAAAAAAAAAGTAGATCTAGGGAATCTTAGTCAAGTACTTGACAGAGCCTAATTTGTGCATTTCAAAGTCATTAAAGGGGTCAATGTAAGGTAAGTTAATGGAGGCTTCATGATCTATTGACCTTACTACATCATTAAGAGATCGAAATTTGGCCTGAAAAAAAGACAGTTCCTTCCCAATGATTCACATTACCCAGAAGCCTGGGGCTTACTGGAATTCTTAATAAAAATTACAAATCTCCATGCAATAAATTTCAAATGCCAGTTCTTGATAACTTTAAGTACAATTTGCCATTAAATTTGCTCATTATCAATTATTGCTTACCTTTTACTTTGTTTTGAATTTAATCTTTTTTTTTCTGATGGCTTCTAGGTGGTGCAGAACCTTCTGTTCTCAGTTTGTCCATGATCGCCCAAGAAGCTGATTTTTGTTTTTGACATAAAAAGCTTTTTAACTGTTGCTTATTTATACTGAGAGTGCTTCACTGTGGGGCTTCCTCAGACAGACCCAACTCTCATTAATTAGCAAATACCTCCTCTGGAGGAGAACTGCCCTTCTAATCTCAGACTAAGTTGTAAACTCCCTTTTCTGTGCTTAACATTTTTCCCCTTTTAAAAGCATGAAAAAGTAGGGGGAAAAAGGTTATTTTTTAAAGATAATTGCGTTTTTCTAGATAAAATAATATGTACGTATTTTAAATATAGGTCAACTATATAGAGAAATGCAAAGAAGAGACAGTTCATCCAAATTTTTCCCACACTGAAATGACAAGGATTACATTTGGGAAGCATTTCGCTACATAGATCTCTCTTTATATGTGTATATACACAGAGGGAAAGAGAAAGTGAGCCAAATATAATTTTATAATAATTAAATGATAGACCATATGCTTTCGAAGTATAAAATGTCTTAAGTTTAATTCTACTATTTAATGTTAAGGAAGAATATTATAAGTATGAAGACTTTTAAACTCCATAGCTATACTTAGTTTATATGGACCAGTAGCTCTCCATGGAAGATGAAGGGGTGACTCTTTTACAGTGGCTTCCCTTTCCTATTCCTTCATCATGAATGTTGTTGTCCGTGTTATATTTATTCTATCACTGTCCCAAATGAAATAGAGTTAAGTATAATAATTTGTGTTGTACTGTCTTTCTCTCAGGATATGTAGACCTTGCTCTATTGTATTCTGGGATTGAACATTTGGGAAAATTCTTTGGCCAGTCTGCTTCTCCTCACTGTAGAAAACTTGTTTGACTCTTCCAGGATACCCTAAAGAATTATTTATTTAACTTTGAAGTTCAATTATTTAACTAGCACATATTTTGCTATTGATTGTTCTTTGTCAGCTTTTCCTAAATCCAAAGATATGGTTCATAGAAATAGTTTGTGTTGTATCTCTACATACTTTTTCTGTTCAATTTGTTGAGCTTTCTTCTACAAATCCCACTTATCTTTTTGTTATATTGTTTTTGTCCTTTAAATCTATCATTATTTTACTGCTTTATTTTTTTTTCTTTCCCTCTGCATTTACTGTGGTCATCTCACTAATTCAAATGCCAGATAAGTCTATTTTGCCCTCTAAGTGTCCTGGTTTATTAGTTCAGTAATGCTATTTTTTGATTGTTGGGTTGCAGTGGTTCTTAATTTACCTTCTTTGGTCTGCAGCTTCCCTGTATAGTCCTTTCTATTGCTGTCTTCTAGACTTTGAGCTCTTTCATGTTTAAGATTTTGTATAGCATAAGGCATTCATGAGGAATCTGCTTCGGTTTCTAGGGTAATGTTTTCTTCCAGACTGGGTTCTTAGTTTATCCATTCACAATGTTGCTCTCTTTCATCTACTCCTACCTTCCATGTTTCTTTTTGTTTTAATATATTGGTACTATTGCAATCCAATTTTTCTTGTGTGGGTAGGCTCTAATTCAGTATGGCTGCTGTCCTTATAAGAAGAAGAGATTATAAGAATTATTATTATAAGAAAAAAACATAGGCAACACATATTGGAGAAACAGTGAGAAGGCGGCACTCTGCAAACCAAGGAGAGGGAACTTAGAAGAAATCAAACCTGCAGACATACTGATTTTAGACAACTAGCTTCCAAACTATGGGAGGGTAAATTTCTGTTATGGTACCCATTCTATGATATTTTGGTATGGATCCTGAGCAATATAGGTATATAATATCAATCTGATTTATCACTGGTGATTTTAACCATAATCTTTTAGGCTGGTAATTTTTTTCCAGTTTCTCTACTGTAGGTTACTTTTTTCTCCTCTATTCCTAAGAAGAAAGTTACTAAGTATAGCCCACACATGAGGGATCAGAGAGTGAACTGAGAAAGAATTTGTCTCCACCTTCTGGAGAGGAACTATCATTTGGATGTCTTAAGAAAGATTGGTCTCTTCTCTACCATTGTTTATTTATTCACTTGTTTGTATCGTATGAACTCACGCATTTCTATTTTATGTTTTGGGTTATAATCCAATATTAATTTATTTATTTTGTTGTGAAAATTGTTCTGGCTTTGGCCATTGGAAGTTCTTTCAGTTGGCTCTCATATCCTTTTGACATGCATCAAAACATACTGTGTTTTAGTTTTTTTTTTTAGCACTTCCTTATTTTCTGTCATTACAAGATGATCCGGGGTTATCATGTATTTTTCCTGACATATTCCTGTAATTGGTCATTTTTTCCAAAGAGCCCTGCTCATTTAATTGAAGAAACTAAGATAGAATGCTGGATAGAAAAACTTATTTTAAATATAGTCTTATAGAGCTTTTATACAAGTGTTTCAATTTCCAGGCAGAAATACAGCCATCTTACCAGTTTTCTAACAGAAGTGAAAGGGGCATCTTTCATTCCTTCCTCATCTCTTCCTAATGGGTCTTCTGCCTTCTTAACTTAATTCCACAGTGATTTTTCTAAAACTAGCTATGTTTGAAAATCACTAGTGCCTCCTTACAAATATTCAGAATAAAATTCAAATTTTCCTGGAAGCACTTGAAGACTTTTATGATCTGACCTCTCTTAAGGCCTCTCTCTCTAGGCTTTCCCTCAAAATAGTCCTTCCTTATCTTTTTCTCCAGATAAATCGCACTGCTTGACCCTTCTCACAGAAGTTAAGGGCTCAAACCTACTTGACTTTGTAGTAGGTTTTTCTAGAATTTATCTCTATGTCAGCTGCCAGATTTTGCCATAACTCCAGGAGACTCTTCCACCCTTAGTCTTCTGCTTTCAAGGCGCAGATCAGGCACTGCATCCTCCTGAAAGCTTTTCTGAGCCTTCTTTGCACTTATTTGTTAAGCCCTCCTCTGGGACCTTCCTTTTGCTTCCATAGCCCTGATAACACTATATCTTCAGCATGAATTTTTTCTTGGCTTTTTTTGGGCCGCATATCGAAGTTCCCAGGCTACGGGTCAAATTGAAGTTGCAGCTGCTGACCTACACCACAGCCACAGCAACGTGGCATCTGAGCCATGTCTGCGACCTACACCACTGCTCACGTCAATGCCAGATTCTTTAACCCACTGAGCAAGGCCAGAGATCGAACCTGTGTCCTCATGGATGCCAGCTGGATTCATTACCACTGAGCCACAAGGGGGAACTCCCAAGCATAAATTTTTAAATTTACATCTTCACTAAACTTGGGATTACTTTGAGAAGAATAATTATATTTTAGTCATCTTTATTTTCTCTTGAAAAACTTCTGATACATTGAAGGCACTTGCTAAATATGTGTTAAGTGAATGAATCAGGAGCCAAATAACCTTTTTTTTTTTAATCCACCAACTCGCATTTATTCACTAACAATTCATGTTTATCCACTAACAATTTACATTTAACAATTAGGAGTAGTAACAATTGCCAGTTGTTAAGATTTCACCCTGGTAGAGTTCCCTTTGTGGCTCAGTAGTAATGAACCTGACTAGTATCCATTAGAATGTGGGTTTGATCCCTGGCCTTGTTCAGTGGATTAAGGATCCAGTGTTGCCATAAACTGTGGTGTAGGTCACAGTTGCAGCTCTGATCCTGAGTTGCTATGACTGTGGTATAGGCCAGAGGCTACAGTTCTGATTGGACCCCTAGCCTGGGAACTTCCATATGCAGTGGGTGTGGCCTTAAAGAGACAAGTAAATAAAGATCTCACCCTAGTTACAATTACAAATATTTACCCTTGTCTCAGATACATTCTTAAAGTAGAGTAGGATGTTTCCCAGGAGATGTGATTAGGGGTAATAAATATAGGTTTTTTTTTTATCATTTTCATGCACATAAACTTGAGAAATGAGATATGGGAATGTTTCAGAGATTATTTCTTAATTTTATTTCAGCATATGTGGGGAAAGATAGCCTAAATTTCATCTGCCCCACTTAGTGTGCTTTACTTCATGGATCATCTGATCGCTAGTGACAACTTAACAGTTAATTATTTCTTTCTGCCACTAAAGCGAGTAAGACAGACTCAGTAGAAATTGGCTCAGGGGAAATAATTCACAAAGGAACAAAGTCGCAACTTTTAACAAATATTCAATCAGTGCTTTACTGATTTTTACTGATGAACAAAATCACAAATTTGTATAATCACTGTCCTTTTTATGTTATGGGAACACTTTGTTGACCCTGGGATTTACATGTCAATTCCTAAAGAAACCCTCAGAAGAATACAGAAGTGGTGGTGAATTTACAGTGTTTTGCTTGAAGTCATTTTCAAGAAAACCTTTTTCTCCAATTCGAATGTGATTTCTCTTCTGGAAATAAATAGGAGTCTCATGGAGTTCCCGTCGTAGCTCAGCGGAAACGAATCCGACTAGGAACGATGAGGTTGCTCAGTAGGTTAACAATCCAGCGTTGCCGTGAGCTATGGTGTAGGTTGCAGACGTGATTCGGATCTGAAATTGCTATGGCTCTGGTGTACGCCAGAGCAACAGCTCCAATTAGACCCCTAGCCTGGGAACCTACATATGCCGCGGGTGCAGCCCAGAAAAAGACAAAAAGACAAAAAAAATAAAATAAGAGTTTCATTTTAACAGAATTCATTACAGCTTAGACTTCACTATAGCAGTGGTACTCTTTTGATCTATTTAAGGAGGCTTAGACTACTAAGGACATAATAGTAACACACTGTTGTGGAAAAGATGATACTGGAATCCAGGTTCTTGTTTACAGAAGTCAAAAAATGAACTCGAACATGCAGGCAGCAAGCAAGCGAAATTTTTATTAAAGGAAAGCAAATAGTTCCCAGGGCTGCTGGGAGGCGGGGGCGGGGGGGAGAAGAACCCCCTTCTCTATCTCCTATAGGGGTTTTTATTTCTTAAAGATGGGGGGTACCAATGTGGAGTCCAGAAAGATATGGTTTTCTCCCATTGGTCTTATTCAAATACCTCCATCAGTTCTTGTCCAATAGGGGTTTTAGGGGCAGAAATATCCCCATTAGTTTGATGGCGTCTTTGTCCTTCTCGTCCCTTGGACTGGGTCACCATTTTTCTCATTCCTTTTCTATCAGTTGAGGAGTGGGTTAGAGATTATGGTCTGTGTGGGGGAAGGCACATTTTCTATAGTAAACATGGCCTGTGGGGAATTACTCTCTGGAGCCCTTAAACCATAAATGTTATCAAAGACCATATCAAAGAATGCATTGAAGCCCATGCTCCTACACTGACTACCTGAGTTAATATTCTGTCTCAACACCATCTTACTTATTGCATGAATCTGTTCCATAGAAAAGTAGTTTATGACATCTTTCCATAAAGGCTTTTCTATATGGGAATAGAGGTAGAGACAGCATCTGTCTTGTTTATTACTCATGTACTAATAGTACTATAGTGCTAATATAATATGTATGTGTGTATGGCTATACGAACATCAATTGGAGAATAAAAGAATACAAATTATAATGTTAAGAATAAGAAAGAATAATTAGGAATTTTATTAAGTATCCTCACTATAATTTTCCAACTAAAAGTATTAGTTCATTAATGAAACATATGAATTAATACTGGACTAGAGTGAACATCAATAACTAACCTATGTTTGCATTGCACAAAAATGTCTACATTTCTGTTTTACATCAGGTTGGTAATATCAGACAACACTTCCTCCAGGAACTTCTAAGACGAAAAGCTTGATTTAGTCACAGTTTTGCTTTTTGATGAAGAGAGAGGTTAATTTGTTTATTCCTCCCTACTGTGGTTAGTCAACACATCTTTCAGCTAAAAAATGAAAAAAATATGATTATGTAATAGTTATAAAATGATAAGAATGTTTCTTTTCTTATTCAATAAGACATTTTTAGTGAATAGAAAAATGTCTTAAGACCTTTTCTCCTCCACACAAGTAGATCAGTTTTAACATTCTACAGGAGACTCAGGTTTCAGATTTTTTTCAAGCTCATTAGACTTTAGTGGTCCCTTATCACTGTAGGAATTGTCAGGGATTGGACAGAAGTCCAGCAGAGCTGCACATTAATTAGGCAAAGGCGTGAATGTCCTCCTCACAGCTTCTGCATGTACAACTGTATGCCAGATCCTACAAGAAAGTAGAATAGCAAGAGTCAGACTTTTTATAAGTTTTACACTTTAAATAAGAACATGAGAAATGTTAACACTCACAGCAACTTTTAAGACTGAGGAAGGAACGTAGTCGTTTATTCCCCACCCCTACCCCCTAATTTTGTTTCCTCCGTAATCATTTTCATTATCAGTAGGCAAAGGTGGCTGGCATATTCTGAATATGCAAAATCAAGAGCATTCTTTGTTCATTTCTGAATGAATGCTTTTGCATTCATATATTCTGAGAAGAAAACAAATATTTTTAATTTTATTATTATGGTCAAAAACGGAATAGCGCTTATTAGTATTCTCCCAACTACAAGGAACAGACACCAAATTAAAAGTAGATTCCAGGTGAAAAGGGGAACTGTTGGTTCACATGATAAAACTATAAAGGCAAGAAGAGTGAAGTAGCTATGAGGAGTGAGGAACCAGGGCTTTGCATGTTTCAGGATTTGTGCTTTCACCCTCTTTCTCTCTTTCCCTCTCCCCCTTCCTTCCTCTATACTCTCTTCTACCTCTCTCCCCTTTGTTTTCAGTTTTAAATCAGGATTTGCCATAAAGTAAAGGATTTGCCCTCTGGGAGCTCCAGGCTTACCTTATGTAACTTTTCAACTAGAGAATAAAAATGCTTCTCTTTCAACTCTGAGAAATATTCAAAGGAAAAAAGTAATAAACAAAGAACAGAGAGAGCAGGAATGGTCTCTGACTAGACACTTAAAAATGCCTTGGTCCAGAGCAAATGTTGAGAAACACAAAAATAAATGTTCAGATCATCCTTCTATTCTGAGGGGTAATCTTTTGTTAGTTTATAATCTTATATGATGCTTGTTGAGTTAAAAAAAAATGCACAACCTGAAAGTTGAGAGTTTTTTGGGGGGCGAAATTAGGACTTAAGCCCAGGAGAAAGCATCTCAGGTAGTCTTGAGAAACCACTTGAAGGAGGTGAGCTAGGATATATGAGTTTTTGCAACTAAGGTAGGTAGTAGGAACAAAAGATTTACAGAAAAAAGATTTACAGATAATCAGTTTCTATGGTAAGACGTATAAGTCTGGCCTTACTCCTTTGATATGTGCCTCAGCTATGGACCTGTATTCTTTGCTTCTTTCCTGAGTTCTCTCAGGGCTCACAGGCCCACCCTTGGCAGTAACTGCATTCACAGATGACCAGATCTTTTGTTTTGTAATATGGCTCGGGGGGCAGTATTTCAGAGCTCTGAAATACTGCCCCAAAGAGGAAAGGGGAAATATCAAGATATACATGATAAAGGAGAAGGGGGAAGTACATGTAGTCATGCACATGTTTTACAGAAGTTTGCTCCTGATATCCTGAAGGTTACTACTAGTCACAGACATAAGTCATTATGAAGGATTGTAGTGTCTTTCTAGATATGAGGAAATGCAGGAACTGGGCTCATAAAATCATCTCCTGAAACTATCTATCTCAAGACCTATTCTTCCAGTTTTCCCAAAGCACAGAGTGCCTCACTCCTTGTCTCCACCCTGAGCTCTGCTCAGAGGGTGCTGTGGGTTGGCATCTGCAGTGGCTCATGATTTAATCTATATAGAGGCAGATGGCAAGTGCCAAACTCTAGTTCACATGCTTATAAGTCAACTTAAAGAAGACCATAATATACAGAAATACACACTTTCTTTAAGTTAGGGAAAACTAACGACTTCATGAAGAAGCAATATATTGCTTTTAAAAAAGTGAGCAGGTGAATAGAGAGATAATAAAGCATGAAGAATTCCTCTAATTGAATTTCCTTGGAATTAGAAAAACTGCTAGAAATCTTAGCCTTTTCTTCCTTTTTTGAAGTTTTTTTGAAGTATAGTTAATTTCAGTCTTGTGATAATGTCTGCTGAACAACAAAGTGATTCAGATATACATATTTTTATATCCATTCTTTTTCGAAATCTCTTCCCATGTAAATTATCACAGAATATTGGGTGGAGATCCCTGTGCTATATAGCAGGTCTCTGTTTGCCAACCATTCCGTATACCACAGTGTGCACGTGCCAATCCTAAACCCCCAATTTGTCCCTCCCCCCAGCCTGTCCCCTTTGATAAGTCTGTAAGTTTGTTTTCGAAGTCCTTGAGTCTGTTTCTCTTCTGCAAGTAAGTTCATTTGTATCATTTTTTTAATTCCACAAGTCATGTCATGATATTTGTCTCTGACTTCACTTAGTGTAATAATCTCTAGCTGCTTCAGTGTTGCTGCAGATGGCATTATTTAATTATTTTTATGGCCGAGTAATGTTCCATCGTATCACATCTTCTTTATCCATCTGTAGATGAACATTTAGGTTGCTTCCATGTCATGGACAAGTCATTTGCTCTTGACACACCCTCCTTCTTACCCCTTGACCTGTCATTCAAATTCATTTATCATTATTTAGTCTATTGAGAAGCATTAACAAGTTATGGTGTTCCAGAGGCCTAATGATATAGAGACCTAATATCAATCATCTAGAAGCTGAGTACAAAAATAGAATCAGAGAGAACTTAGAGTGGCAGAAGAATTCTGAGGGATTCTGAATCTTCCTTATTCCAGATTTTCTACTAAACATCTGACATTACACCCCCAGGAAAGAAATATGACTAGTCATGTCATTGCCCAATGGCTCTTCTACTTTAAATTTCATTGCCATTAAAAAATATTTCCTTAGGTTTGAGAATATTCCTATTTGGTCAGTTTTAACCTTCCCCTTTTACCTCCCCCAAAGCGACTACAAATTAGGAAAGGTAAGAAACAGAAAATTAATGTAGGCTCCTTTTATACATGATATGTAGCCTGGATCATTTAGGAGTCTTTATATGGTCTATTTTGAATAACAAATAAGAGGAGACCAGATTCCTGGCATATAAACACCTGGAACCTCTTTTAATTCCACTTTTGAGTGAATATAATAGGGCAAGTTTGAAATTTGAAAATAGACTGAAAGATGTTTTAATTATGGACCTCTCAAAACTTAAAGAAAGGTGTTATGGTTTTGGTTTTGGCTTTTTCTATGAAAGTTTAGGCCAGGAGAGCGTTCAAGTGTCAAGGGATAGGAATATCTTATTTGTCATAAAATTTCCTATGAGCCTTCAAGTAAGATTGATCTTTTTTTTCTTGAATCCAGGATATAAGGAGACATTGTTATTAGATAGATGAATTTTGGTATATTCACCAATCAGGTGAAGGTTTATTTTGTGGCAGGCACTAAGGTACTTAAAGTCAATCTAAAAAAGATGGTGCAATCCTGTGTTTCAAAAAACTTAATTTCTTAATTAGTGAAACTGAAAAACAAAAACCCAAAATGAATGACAAAATAACACAAACATGTACAAGGTACAAAAGGGGCACAGCTAAGTAAATCAGTTCTATGTGTGGTAAAAAGAGAAATCAGAAACAATTTACAGAAGAAGTTACTTTTGAGCTGAGTCCAAAGATGAAGAGGCATTTGCCAAAGAGGCTGGGAAAAGCATTCCAGGCTGAGCAAGTAGAATCTGCAAAAGTGTGAACTATCAAGTTCATTAGGGGAGCTGTAAAAATTTCTTAATATATGGTATGCAAAGTAAAGGCGAAAGTCCATAAGGTCTTTTTTTTTTCATACCTGCGGCATATGGAAGTTTCTAGGCTAGGGGTCCAATTGGAGCTGCAGCTACCTGCCTGTGCCACAGCCACAGCAAAGCAGGTCCAAGCCACATCTGTGACGTACACCACAGCTCACAACAACACCAGATCCTTAACCCACTGAGCGAGGCCAGGGATGGAACCCTTATCCTCATGGATACTAGTCGGGTTTGTAACCCACTGAGCCACGGTGGGAACTCCCACAAGTTCTTATCCTATGTAATAATCCTGGATTTTCTTTTTCTCTATGGAAAAAGTAAGCTAATCAAGATTTGGGTTTTCTTAAATGTTACTTGAGAGCAATTTGAAGGATTGATTGGGAATGAGAAGAAGCAGGGAGAAGGTTAGGGGGCAATTGCACTAGCCTAGGTATGACAGTGAAGTAGCCTGGAGTGGGTTGGAGCATAGGGATGGGTGGTTATGCCTATCTGCTAATATTGTGTTTGCATTTTTTAGTATTTGTTAATGCCATGAAATTGTCTGTGTCTTTTTATAATTTCTGTTTATTTCTTATCAATGGCTATTTATATTCATTGTGATTTTTCTCATATTCAGTGTTTGCTTTTTAATTAGGGCAATGTTTGACAGAGACTGCCAGCTATTCCTAGTATCTTCTCTCCTTTTTCAGTTGGGAATAAGTCCACACAGTTTATCTAGGCACATTGTCACTGAGATAAAAAACAGTTAAGTGCCAGCTTTCTTGGCAGCTGGTGTGGCCCTATGTCTGCTTTCTGATTAGTGGGGATGTAAGCAGTATGATATATGCAATATCCGGTTAGTGCCCATAAAGAGAAAGAGGGAAGGATGACTTCTACTCTCCTTTCCTCCTTCTTGCCAGCTGGAATAGGATGTGATGGCAGAACAGGAGCAGCCATTTTAGCTCTCAGAGCACAATATGCATGTTAAGAATAAGTAAACCACAAGCTAGAAGGAGCCTGGTGCTTGCCACTGCCAAATGGAGCTGCCATGTTAGCCTTCATATCCTCATGCCACATGAGGGAGAAATTAATTTCTGTATTGTTTAACTCACTGTTATTTGATCAACTAGCACAGACATCATACCTTTATTCTTACAAATATATATCTAAGGTATACAAATATCTATAAGGCTTAGAATTATTTTCAATTTATATGAATTTATGTATATATATGTGTAATAAAGTATATACATCATTTTTTTATAAATGTGCACCAATTTTCTTCATTTTGCCCCTCTTACATTTTCAATTTTTTTTCAGCAATTAAGACTCAAAAACTATTTCTTCTGGAAACTACCATAATTTTACATCTTAGATGAATATTTTTTCTCTCACATCTTCTCTCATCCTTAAGTACATGTATTTCTCAAAGTCTCATTCTTGACTACCTTCTTTAAAAAAATTCTCTTCCTGAATATCTACTTGCATAATTTTGTATATTGTCTGAATATCTACTTGCATGATTTTGTATATTGCTATTGTTTAGGCACATCTGAATCTAAAGTATAGTTCTTTAGCCTCAGTCACTCTTCTGTGCTTTAGACCACTACTGTTCACTTGCTGTCTCTACAACAATGTATTGGTAGAACTTTGTGCTTAGCATGTCCAATATAACACCTGTTGTCCTTTCTCTAGATCACATTCTTTTCCGTACACCCCAGTTTTTTGCTAATGGTACTAATATCCTCTGAGGTGCCCAGACTTAAAACCCTGGAGTCATTTCATTCTCTTCCTTTATTCTTTACACCCAGACAGTTGCCAAATCCTATTTTCTGTCTCTGGATGATTTATCTACTTCTTTTATAGCCTGCTGAATTCAGGCTCTAAAATTTGTTGTATCCTTGACTAGATAACGGATAATTTTTTTTATTAGGTTCAACTGCTTTGGATTCCCATAAGTCTAGAATAGGGCTGGAAAACTTTTCTGTGCATGGTCACATAGGAAATATTTTTGACTTGAGGGCCATATAGCCCCTGTTGTAACTACTTGACTCTGTCCTTACAGTATAAAAGCAGCCATAGACCATTCTTCTTAAATGCATGAGTATAGTTGTATTCCAATAAAACTTTGTTTACAAAAATGGCAGTGGGCTGGGTTAGCCCAGAAGTAATTGTTTGTCAACCCTTGGTCTAGACCAGTTAACAAGAGGGTAGTTCCTGGCCCTCCGATAACTTCTAATTTAGATTAATAAGGAGGCAAAATATAAAGAAGCGAGTAAATAAATGACCAAAATTATGACCTATTTCATTGCAATAGTAAATGTTATGAAGTCAATGAAATGGATGATATGACAACAAAGGAAAAAGAATTATCTTTAGTACTTCATGGCAGGGAAAGATTCTCTGAGGAGGTGATATTTGAATTGAAAGCTAAATAATGTGCAAACTCTAAGAAAGGTATGTCTGGAGGGAGAAACAAGTCAAAGGCCTGAATTATGAAGGAAATTGGTTTATTTAAGGATACTGTTAGTCATAGAAGAGGTAAAAGAGGTTTCCAGTGTTGAGAGTATCTTACGGAGGCCTTCTCCACAGCTCATGGTAAAGATTTGGGGTTCTAACTCTATATCCAATAGAAAACTGCTACAAGGTTTTAAGGAGGGAAGTGAGAAGTTCCAATTACCTTGAAATAGTTATAGAGGGGTGAGATTTGTGTGTGGGAGACCAATTAAGAGGGTATTGTAGTAGCAGTAGTTCAGTAGTTTTAAGTGAATCTGTCATTAATATGATTGCAGTGGAGATGAGGGAAAATAGACTCAAAATGCATTTATTAGGAAGAACTAACAGAACTTCGTTCTATAGTTTAAATGCAGGAAGTGAAGGAAAGAAAAAATAAGTATGGCCTATAAGTTTTGGGCTTGAATAATGGGGCAGTAATTTTTACTAAACTGGAGAAGAATTGGGGAGATGTTTGGAGAAGTGCATAGTGGACACGGGAAATCAAGAGCCCTTTTACTATGTTGTGGTAGTACTGTTGAGCTGAGAAGAAAGATGTAGGGGCTAGATTTTGTGAGAGGGATGTGACTGACCTTGACAAGAGTGATTTTAGTAGAGTTGTTATGATGGAAGTCCAATTATGGTGGATAAAGAAGAGAATGGTAGTAAAGGAGCATAGGAAATAAGTACAAATACATTTTTTTGAGAGCTACTGCTTTAACTATTTGTTATAGTATTTAACAAGGTGTTGTACATATGTGAGAATCAAAATAATATTTGTCAGTTGCTACTTACAAAGTAAGTTCTTGAATAACCAAAAAAGAAAATTGTAGGTCAGTGTTTTAAAGAAAAAAGAGGATAATCATAGACATACCATTCCTGGTAAGAAGCTATAACAAGTCTACGAAAAATGTATTATCATATAAAAAGAACTCAGTGTACTGGATGGAAAGTATTATGGACTTTAAGACAATATTTATATTGACTGTGTTTCTTTCTTTGCAACACTGGTATGCTATAGACTAGTAAGAAAAAATGGATAGCCTATATCTTGTACCATTGAGGTCTTTAACTCATCCCTTTATTCAAAATGTAATATCTGAACATCTACTCTCCTACGCTAAGTGAAAGACTTTAGTGTCTGTGATAGTCACATCTTCAGGGAAGACATGGCTTAAGTCTGAATTAGAAGGCATCAACATAATATTGGAGAGAATTCTAGAATGTTTTCTCAGGGACTATGTTAGTTTTGTGATTAACTATTTGATAATGCAGTTGAAATGGTGTGCACTAGAGTTGTTTGGGAATCATTAATGTTTCAGAAGACGAAAACCGCATTGAGAATGATGGCAAATCACAATAAAAATTTTGGAGCAAGAACAAAAATCAGCAAACTTAGAAAATGCCCATATTGGTATAGACTGGGAAGGACATGTATGGATTGCAGTGTAGTAGATATTAGGTTACAAAGACAAATAGATTAGGACTTCTGACTTGGAGGAATTTAAAATCTAGTTCAGTTTGGCTGACAAAACATTTATAAAGGAAAAGAGTGGGAGATAATGTTTGAAGGATATGTTATGACCAAATTTGTGGTAGGTATTGAAAAGCAAGATAAGAAGTTTGGATTTTATTCAGTGGGCAATTGGAAATCCTAGAAGATTTTTGAACAAGAGAATAACAAAATGGTAATTGTCTTTGGAAAGATTAATCCAGCAGAACTGAATCAGAGAAGACAGAAGTTGGGAAGTAATTTAGGATATTAATTCTATTTAATATCTCTATGTGTTCACATAATACCTGGTTACATTATTGTCTTTTATAAAAAATGAAAATATTTTTAAAGACT
>PVHT020000105.1:4073947-4165385 GCA_004024745.2 Catagonus wagneri | reverse complement strand
GGGAGGGGTGGGGGGGTGGGAGCGAGTGGGGATAACTACTGCTTTAATGATCGAATAGCAAGGAGCTCCAACTGTAATGCACGGGGAACTATATCTAATTACATGTGACAAATCCATATAAGTACATGTAATCGGGTCACCACATGGTGCAGTTGGAAAATCTGACAGAAATCTGTAAACCAGCTATAATGCAAAAATAAAAAAAAATAAAGTAATTACTGATATATATGTTCTTATTGCCATTGTATTAACTGTTTGGGGTTTTTGTTGCTCTTTTTTTTTTTTTACCCTGAAGTTTTGATATAAGAGTCTATATACAAATGAGGTTGTTTTAAGTTGTTGGTTTCTTAATTGCACGTGTGTCTCCAGTGACCTGCATTTGTGCTCTCTTCTCACGATTTCTGATTTTGGTAGCATCGTTGTGCATGGATGATTTAGTATCTTTATATATGCCTTTACTGGTGAGCCTTGTCATTTGTGATGTTTTTGTTTCTGGTTGTGACCTTTTCTTTTCTGCCTAGAGAAGTTCCTTTAAGATTTGTTGTAAAGCTGGTTTAGTGTTGCTGAAATCTCTTAGCTTTTGCTTATCTGTAAAGGTTTTGATCTCTCCTTCAAATCTGAATGTGAGCCTTGCAGGGTAAAGCAATCTTGGTTGGAAGTTTTTCCCATTCATCACATTAAGTATATCCTGCCACTCCCTTCTGGCCTGCAGAGTTTCAGATGAAAAATCTGCTGATAACCTTATTGGGGTTCCCTTGTATGTCATTTGTTTCGTTTCCCTAGCTGCTTTCAAAATTTTCTCTTTGTCTTTAATTTTGGTCATTTTGATTAATATGTGTCTCGGGGTGTTCCTCCTTGGGTTTATTTTATATGGTACTCATTGTGCTTCCTGAATTTGACTGAGTGGTTCCTTTCCCATATTAGGGAAGTTTTTGGCTATTATCTCTTCAAATATTTTTTCTGTCCCCTTCTCTCTCTCTTCTCCCTCTGGCACCCCTATAATACGGATATTGGAGCGTTTAACATTATCCCAGAGTTCTCTGAGACTCTGCTCATTCCCTTTCAATCTTTTATCTCTTTTCTCTTCAGCATTAGTGATTTCCACTAATCTGTCTTCCACCTCTCTGATTCGTTCTTCTGTCTCCTATATTCTACTGTTGGCTGCTTCTAATGAATTTTTAATTTCTGTTATTGTATTTTGCATCTCTTCTTGTTTAATTTTTACAGCTTGTATTTCTCTGCTCAGTGTTTCCTGTAAATTATCAATCTTGGCGTCCAGTTTATTTCCAATGCCTTGCATCATCTTCAGCATCAAGAGTCTAAAGTCTCTTTCTGGGAGGCCGATAATCTCCTCATCACTGAGTTGTTTTTCTGGGCTTTTCTCTTTCTCCCTTATCTGTGTAATAGTTTTCTGTCTTTTCATTTTTATAGGTTTTTGGTGTGGTGACGTTTCTGCCAACAATAGAATGGTAGCCTCTCTTAGGTCTGGCGTTTGCCTCCCCTGTGACTAAAGTTCGTATGGGCAGGGCTTGCTGTGGGCTTCCAGATGGGAGGGACTGATGCCTGCCCACTGGTAGGTGGGGTTGATTCCTGTCCCTCTGATGGGTGGTACTTTGTCTCTGGATGAGATTAGAGGCTGGCTGTGTGCCTGAGGGGTCTTTAGGCAGCCTGTTTCCTGATGGGTGGGGCTGTGATCGCACCTGGATTATTGTTTGGCCTGGGGCTTCTCAGCGCTGATGGGAGCGACCAGATGTTCCCAGAAATGGCCCCCTCCAGAGAAATGCAGGCTGATGAATGTTCCTGAGAGCTTCGCCTCCAATGCCCTTCCCCCACAACAAACCACAGTCACCCCTATTTTCCCAGGAGATCCTCCAAGAATTGCAGTAAGATTCCACCTGGATTCCTCTGGAGACTGCTTTGCCCTGGGACCCAGTGCATGTGAAAGTCTGTGTGTGCCTTTCAAGAATGGGGTCTCTGTTTCCCCCAGTCCTGTGGAGCTCCTGCACACAAGCCCCGCTGGCCTTCAATGCCAGATGCTCCGGGGGCTCTTTCTCCCCGTGCCTGATCCCCAGGCATGGGGTTTTGATGTGGGGCTCAGAACTCTAAGTCCTGTAGCTGAGTCTCTGTGATGCAGTTACTTTTCAGTCTGTGGGGCTTCCCACCCGGGAGGTATGGGGTTGCTTCTATTGCATAATCACCCCTCCTACCTCTTGATGTGGTCTCCTCTTTGTCTTCTGGAGCAGAATATCTTTTTTGGAAGTTTACAGTCCATTTGGTTGAAAGTTGCTCGGCATTTGGTTGTATTTTTGCTGTTATTTGGGAGAGAAGTTGAGCTCCAGTCCTTCTATTCTGCCATCTTAATCCAATCTCCAGGTATCTTAATTGTTTTGTTGGAAGTTCAGCCCGACTTATTCACTCACTTATCCATAAGCAATACAGAAAAATTAGTGTAAGTGTAGCCACAGTTTTTTGTTAAGAGAGAATAGGTGCTTACTAAAT
This sequence comes from Catagonus wagneri, assembly GCA_004024745.2. Classification (NCBI taxonomy): domain Eukaryota; kingdom Metazoa; phylum Chordata; class Mammalia; order Artiodactyla; family Tayassuidae; genus Catagonus; species Catagonus wagneri. The sequence continues at coordinate 4,162,886 of PVHT020000105.1, read as the reverse complement.
TCCTGTCTTTGTATGTCTTATATCCACTGCCACTTCTTTCTTGCCTCATTTATTCCAATATTTCTCCTTTGCACAAACTTTACAGAGCTCACCTCCATCCCCAGATAGGTGCACATGGCTATGTTTATTCAATACCAAATGCATGAATTCTGTCATAGTGCTTATTAAATCATGTTTTCTATTTAGTTTCTAACTTCAGAATAGATAGCAGATTTCTTGGCCACGGGACTTTCTGAGTCTTATTTGTCTTTAATTTCTCACTGTCTGTTCCAGTGTTTGATATTTATTAAATGTTCAACAGTAGTGATAAAATATATGAATTAATGAATAAATGAATGAATCAACCAAATAAATGAGCTTCAATCTAATTATCTCAGATGAATAGTAGAAATAAAAATCAGGTAATTTAATTACTCATTTCGTCAGTGATCAGTTTGGGAGTGATATAGGTCATGCTTAAGAATTTTAAATTCTTTTAGTACTTCTAATTAAGTGATAAATCAAGAAAAAGAAAATTTCCACATCAGCAAATGAGTGTCATGAAAGACACAAAGACATCTATAAAGATTCTTTTTTTTAGAATCATAAAAGAATATTGATACATAATTCTCTTGGAGAAATCTACGTTAATGTTATCAGTGAAGAATAACCTACTTAAGAGTGTTACACATAAAGCTTTGTTTAAAATTTTTTTAAACATGTAGATAAATGTATATATCTACATTTTAAGATGCTGTGTCTGCTCCTGGGATTTCCAAATTTTCTGCCATCTGTTGCTATTACATTTTACCTACAGGGAATTTTGGAAGCTTGCAGACTAATTAAAACTCCATAATTGTCATCTGAAAGTTGCCTGTCATATTATCTTTAAACACATTTTTCTTAGGTAACTTCCTGAACTGCATTTCTGTTTTTTCTTTTACATAACTTTCTGAAGATTGTATTTGGGGAAAGGTTATTGTTCTGCAACTCTGTAACTTTTCAGGCTATCAGTTCTACCACTAACATGGAAGACTCACTCTGAAAGGTATAAATTTTTATCTCATTAGAACTAAGGATTTTTAATGTATTGGCTTGCTTAGCAGAGAAGATAAGGAACTTTAGCCAAATATTTCACAAGCTGAATCTCTGAGATAAAAGATACAGATTTATTGATTTTAATAGGTTTATTGGTGTGTAATTACAAATAATGAATTGAATAATTTAAAATGTACAATCTTAACACACACACCTGTTTAACACGTATGTGAGATATTTACTGCAATTAAGATATTAAACATATCCTAATGTCTTTTCTTTCTTTGCTTTTAAGTAGTACTATTTTTTACTAACTTTTGTTTTGACTCCTTCTTTCATCCCTCCTTCTCTTTGTCGAGCCATTTTCAGGGCATTTGTATTTGCCCTTTTCTTTACTGACACTCTGTATATGTGAGCTTTGATCAAACCTGCCTGTAATTCTAACCTCACTGGTTTAAATTGTCTCACCACACTATTTAACTAAGCGTGTTGGCTTGTTATTGCTGCCTCCCTACTGCTGTGTTATTTATTTTTAGGACTTTTTTTTAAATTTCTAGTCTTTTAAGTTTTGGGGGCACATCCATAAAAGTCCAGAAACATCCTTAAATTTTGGTCAGAAATTCAGTGAAATCAATCAAAACTTTAGTCAGAGTTTTTATGAGTTATGAAGCTACAGATAAGATGAAGATAACTGTTCTCAGGTGACAAAATAGACCAGATGGCTTAGCATCTGAGGCCTTGACAAATCTGTAGTGATCATGACTCTGTTCTTTTCAGGGCACTTTCTATTGTCATTGCTATTTATAGTATCAGTTAAATTTCATTCAGTCTTACATGTTCATTCTTTTACTTACTATCTTTGCCATATACCATACTTCCTGGTGCCATCTTTCCCTGCCCAATGCCCTAATAATCCAAATTTGAGAACTTCCATGGGCCACCTCAGGGCAATGTCTCAAATATATGATAGGCCTTTTTACTGTGGCACTCAGACCTGGATGTGTTGTTCTAAAGAATTACGAGATAACATATGGGCCAACAGTATGAGTTTGGGTGGCCAGTGTAGAAAGTTTGACAAATTATCAGTATATTATTGAAATGAGATATATATCTGGGGAGAAGTGATACAGACTGAGGGGAGGGAATTAACTAATACATAGGTCTGAAGCCTAGAGAAGGCAATAAATCTGGGAAAATTCCCCAAACTGAATGTCAGGTAGTGTGGTACCTGTTCATACAATTATTAGGGTCATTATTTTAAATATTCTATCCAAGAATGCTAGTCATTCAATTTCAGCTTTCAGTTATATGATAACTGCCCTATGCCTAAGGGTTTGTTCTGCATTTTCTTTACATTGATAGATCAGCACCTGTGGGAAACAAATCACTTTTTCAATTTTTTTGGTTGATCTGTATTTCCATTTCTTCTTTTTTTTTTGTTTTTTTTTTTGTTTTTTTGTTTTTGTTTCATTTGTTTGTTTTTTTTGTCTTTTTGCCTTTATGTGGAGCCGCACTCGCAGCATATGGAGTTTCCCAGGCTAGGGGTCTAACAGGAGCTGTAGCCGCCGGCCTTCGCCACAGCCACAGCAACGAGGGATCCGAGCCGCGTCTGCAACCTACACCACAGCTCACGGCAACGCCGGATCTTTAACCCACTGAGCAAGGTCAGGGATCGAACCCGCAACCTCATGGTTCCTAGTCGGATTCGTTAACCACTGAGCCACGAAGGGAACTCCCATTTCTTCTTAAATATAAACCATCAATTCAACAAATACCTACTGAAGGTTTGCTATGTGCCAGACAGTCTGTCAAGTCCCAGGAGCCATTCCTGAGTAAAATAAACATAGACTTTTTTCTGATGAAGTTTATAGTCTTAGGTATAATATTGAGAAAACTAGGTGTGGTAGGTCCCAGGTATATAAAAATTGAATGTGACTATGTCATGCTTTAATTATTCTCTCAGTTAAAATATGTTTTTTTTTTTCACATCAGCAAGCAATTCTTCTACACAGAAGCCGCCGATAATAATTCATTCATGATAGAATAAAACTAGAATTTATTAGCATAATATAAACTTCTTTTTATAACCTGCTTTTAGCTAAATTCCTTGCTTTAGTCTGGTACCTATCTGGTGTACATTTGAACTATATGAACTCTCATGGAGCTCCCTTCTCTTATGTACTCACATGCCACTTGGCATTCCCCATGATAATCCCTCTGATTTCCTCCTTAACGTTGCTTGCCAAGGAAATTATTCCTAAAGCACAAGCACAAAAGTCCCCTTTTCCATTAAGTTTTCCTAATCTTCTCAAGCAGAATTAATTTCTTTCTCATAGTTTTCTAGCACTTTTTATATACATATATTATAGAATATATAATATCCTGTAACTTTTATTATTACATTTTTATTCCGGTAAATTCACATTCAGTAAAATTAATGTATCAAAGTGTGTATATATTTATATGTATTGTATTTTGTATGTTTTGACAAATACATCCCTGTGAAACTGACACTCCAATCAAGATACAAAACATTTCCATAGCCTAGAAAGTTCCCTTGTTCCCCTTTTAGTGGTCCCTGGGTGTGGAGATATTTTTATTTCTGCTGTGATATTAATTTTTGCCTATATCTGGGTTTTATATAAATGGAATAATAGAATATGTGTTTTTTTTTAAACTGGCTTTTTTTCACTCAACATAATGGTTTGGGGAGCCGTACCTGTTTTGGCATTTATAAGTATTTTATTATTTCCCTGTTGATGAACATTTGTTTCCAGTTTTTGGTTTTTATGAGTAAAGATGAATGAGAAATAGGAGAATGAGCAAGAACAAACAGAAATCTGCAAGTATAACCATTAACCCATGCAGATGGACTGGAATCCAAGCTTCCAACTTTAATGCTGGGGGTGACTATCAGAGAACATGGTGCCTTTCATCAAAAAGCTAATCACACCTCTGACCCAAGAGTCAGATAAAGACAGGATCTATTGGACAAAGTGAGCTGGAAGCATTACTGACTAGGTTGAGCCAGCAGATAAACAGCAGTATGTGTGAGTAGCTGACTCCTGGTGCTTTGCATCAACCTGAGTGTGGTAGTTTGCACTGATTTTCTGAGTGTAAAAAGAATATGGCTGATGCTTCATATTTGCATCCCCAGTCTTGCATAAAATATTTCTCATGTTCCACATTTAACCTGTGCAGAAGAGTGAGCTACATTATTTTGGAATCAAATCTAAGGAATTCTATCTATGCATATATTTGTGTGCACCTTCTTTTATATGAAGAATAGACTCCTGAAAACATTTTTTTTTTCTTTTTAGAACTGCGTCCATGGCATATGGAAGTTCCCAGGCTAGGGGTCGAATCAGAGCTGTAACTGCCAGCCTATGCCACAGCCAGAGCAACATGAGATCCAGGCCACGTCTACAACCCACACCACAGCTCACAGCAATGCTGGATTGTTGCCCTACTGAGAGGGGTCAGGGATTTAACCCGCATCCTCCTGGATCCTAGTCAGGTTCATTAACTACTGAGACACAAAGGGAAGTTCTGAAAACATTTTTAAAAATAAAACTTACATAGAAATTTAAAGTTAACTCACTACTTAAAATAATTTTATAGTGAATGTTTACTGAGAAGTACATGTTATTTTTCTAGATCCTTGCCAACCTTTTGTGTTATCAGTCTTTATAATTTTTGCCTTTCTAATCTGTGCAATTTCATTTCCCTAGTGAATAATGATATTGAACACCTTTACATGAGCGTGTTCCATTTACATACACATGTCCAATCTATAAATTAAGTTGCTTATCTTTTTATTATTGTTTTGTGATTATTTATATATTAAATATATGTATTGAGATAGTTTCTCTCAGATGATAATTTGCCTCATTTTCCTAGTAGAGTCTTTATTTTTTAAATAATTCATTGAATTTTATTATATTTATAGTTGTACCATCATTATCACAGCCTAATTTTAGAAGATTTCCATCCCAAACCCCTAGTCCACCCTTTTCTCCCTCCCACCTGTCCCCTTTTTGTAACTATAAGTTTTTCAAAGTCTGTGAGTCTGTTTTTGTTCTGTAAATAGGTTTGTTTGTATCCTTTTTTTAGATTCCACATATAAGTGACACCACATGATGTTTTTCTCTCACTGTCTGACTAACTTCACTTAGTACAATAATTTCTAGGTCCATTGATGTTGCTGCAAATACTAACATTTCATTCTTTTTATGGTAATATTCAATTAAATATGTACCACATATTCTTTGTCTATTCCTCTGTCTATGGACATTTAGATTGATTCCATGTCTTGGCTATTGTATATAGTGCTGCAATGAATATTGGGGTACATGTATGTTTTCAAATCATGCTTTTCTCCAGGTAGATGTCTAGCAGTGGGATTACTGGATCATATGGTAATTCTACTTTTAGTTTTTTTTTTTTGAGGGCCTTCCATATTGCTTTCCATAGTGGTTGCACCAATTTACATCCCCTCAAACAGTGTAAAAGATCTTCCTTTTCTCCATACCCACTCCTGCATTTTTTGTTGGTAGACTTTTTGATGATGGCCATTCTGGCTGGTAATAAGGTGGTACCTCACAGTAGTTTTGATTTGCATATCTCTAATAATTAATGATATGAAGCATCTTTTCATGTGTTTTTTTTTTTTTTTTGCCATCTGTGTGTCTTCTTTGGAGAAATGTCTGTTTAGATCTGGCCATTTTTGATGGGGTTGTTTATTTTTTTGATGTTGAGCTGCAGGTAATGTGTATATATTTTGGAGATTAATCCATTGTCAGTCACTTCATTTTCAAATATTTTCTCCCATTCTGTAGGTTGCATTTTCAGTTTGTTAATGGTTTTCATTGCTGTGCAAAACCTTTTTAGTTTAATTAGATATCATTTGTTTATTTTTGTTTTTACTGTCATTACTCTAGGAGGTGGATCTGAGAAGATGTTGTGGTTTATGTCAGAGTGTCTAGTCTATGTTTTCCTCTAAGAGTTTTATGCTGTCTGGGCTTACATTTAGGTCTTTAATCCATTTTGGACTTATTTTTGTGTATGGTGTTAGAAAGTATTCTAATTTCATTTTTACATGTAACCATCCAGTTTTCCCAGTACAACTTAATAAAGAGACTTTTTCTCCATTGAATATTTTTGCCTCCTTTGTCAGAGATTAGTTGACCATAGATGTGTGAGTTTGTTTCCGGGCTTTCTATCCTGTTTCATTGATATATATTTCTTGTTTTGGTGCCAATACCATATTGTTTTGATGACGGTAGCTTTGTAGTATAGTCTGAAGTCGGGGAGCCTGGTTCCTCAATCTCCATTTTTCTTTCTCAGGAATGCTTTGGCTATTTGGGGTCTTTTGTGTTTCCATAAAAATTTTAAAATATTTTGTTCTAATTCTATGAAAAAATACCATTGGTATTTGATAGGGATTGGATTGAATATGTAGATTGCCTTGGGTAGTACAGCCATTTTAACAATATTGATTCTTCTAATCCAAGTGCATAGTATATCTTTCTATCTTCTTGCATCATCTTGATGTCTTTCATCAGCATCCTATGTTTTCAGAGTACATGTCTTTTGTCTCTTTAGGTATGTTTATTCTTAGGTATTTTATTCTTTTGGATATGATGGTAAATGGGATTGTTTCCCTAATTTCTCTTTCACTGTCAGTGTCTAGAAATGCAGTCAATTTCTGTGTATGTATTAATTTTGTATTCTACAGCTTTACAAAATTCATTGATGAGCTCTTATATTTTTTTGGTGTCATCTTTAGGATTTTCTAGGTATATTATCAAGTAACCTGCAAACAGTGATAGTTTTACATCTTCCTTTCCAATCTGAATTTCTTTAATTTTTTTTCATCTCTGATTGTCCTGGCCAGGACTTCCAAAACTATGTTGAATAGAAGTGGCAAGAGCAATCATCCTTGTCTTGTCCCATCTGATCTTTGTGGGAATTCTTTCAGCTTTTCACCATTGAGAATGATGTTAACTGTGGGTTTGTCATATTTAGCCTTTATTATGTTGAGGTAGGTTCCCTCTATGCCCATTTTCTGGAAGTTTTTTTTTTTTATTATCAGAAATGGATATTGAATTTTGTCAAAAGTTTTTTCTGCATCTATTGAGAGAATTGTATGGTTTTTATTCTTCAGTTTGTTAATGTGGTATATCACACTGATTGATTTGTGGATATTGAAAAATCCTTGCATACCTGAGATAAATCCTACTTGATCATGGTGAATAATCCTTTTAATATATTCCTGGATTCAGTTTGCTAGTATTTCCTTGAGGATTTTTACATCTATGTTCATCAGGGATATTGGCCCATAATTTTCTTTTTCGGTTGTGTCTTTGTCTGGGTTTGGTAACAGGGTGATGGTGGCCTCAAAGAATGAGTTTGGAAGTGTTCCTTCATCTGCAAATTTTTGGAATAGTTTCAGAAGGATAGGTGTTAACTCTTCTCTGAATTTTTGATAGAATTCACCTGCAAAACCATCTGGTCCTGGACTTTTGTTTGCTGGAAGTTTTTTAATCAGTTTCAGCTTCAGTACTTGTGAACGTTCCATTCATCTTTTCTATCTCTTCCTGGTTTAGTCTTGGAAGATTATTCCTTTCTAGAATTTGCCCATTTCTTTGAGATTGTCCATTTTATTGGTATATAGTTGTTTTCAGTAGTCGGTTTTGATCCTTTGTATTTCTGTGATGTTCATTGTAACTTCTCCTTTTTCACTTCCAGTTTTGTCAGTTTGAGTCCTCTCTCTTTCTTCTTGATGAGTCTGGCTAAGGTTTTTTCAATTTTGTTGATCTTTTCAAAGAACCACTTTTTAATAAGCAGATTTTATATAATAAAGACCTTTTTGTTAACATTTTATATTCCGTGCATTTAACATTTTATCTAAGAAGTTCTTTTTTGTCTTAAGACCTTGAAGATATTCATTTATATTTTCTTCCAGAGTCTTTATAGATTTAGCTCTAAAATTAGGGCTATAATCTAAAATTAATTTTTGTGGATGGTGCCAGACAAGGTTTGAGGGCTGATTGTTTTTCAATTTCTTTATTCAATTGTTCTGGGTTGTTTCTTGAAAATACATTTTTTTCCCCTATTGCATTCCCTAGGTGACACTATCAAAAATCAGTTGACTATTTTGGTGATTATTTCTGCTTTCTTTATTTTGTTTCCTTTATTTATTTGTCTATATCTGCACCAAAATCACATTATCTTGATTATTGAAGCTTTATATTAAATCTTGAAATCAGGTAGAGTCATCCAAATTTCCCTTAAGATTGTTCTAACTCATTTGCATATTGTATTCATTTTCCTGCTGTGTGAAAAATTACCCAGCACTTAGAAACTTAAAATAATGCCAGTTATGATCTTATAGTTTCTGTGAGTAAGAGTCCAGGCATGGTTTATCTGGGTTCTCTACTTCTCACAAGTCTGCAATCAAGGTGTCAGCTCAAACTCAGTGTAATCCTAGGCTTGCTCAGAATCCTCTTCCGACAGCACAGGTTTATTATCAGAATCCATTTTCTTGAGGCTGTAGAATTTATGGTGTCTTGCTTCTTTAGCACTAGTAGAAGAATCTCTCTCAAATCTGGGAAGGTCTGAGCCATCTTTACTGGCATGACATTTTCTTTTCTTTTTCTTGCCGCAAAACCTTGGCATATCTTCTTCTCCTTGCCTATAATAATCTCCATATAAATAATGTTTATTCTTCCCCATTAGGTATACATTTAAATTACTTTTAAATTTATTTGGAAAAATTAAAAAAAACAGAAAAGTTGTAATAATAGTACAATTAACACATATTCAGTCTTCACCTAGATTCACTATTTATAAATATTTTTCATCATTTGTATATATTTTGTTATCTCCATCTCTTGATCTCAGTCTGTTTCTGTATCTCTCTTTGTCCCTATCTGTCATCTATCTATCTATCTATCTATCCTCTCTGTCATACTGTTTCAGGGAAAGCTACAGATACCATGATCCTTCACCCCTAAGTAATTTAGCATGTATTTCTTAAGAATAAGGTCATTCTCTTATAAAGCTATCAAATTAAGGAATATTAATATAAATTAAATAGTATCACTTAATATATACACCATAGTCAAAATTTGCCAATTTTCCCCTTTTCCTTTATAGCAGCCATACTTTTCCATCTAGGATCCAATCCAGAATTTTGAATCATATTTAGTTGTTATATTTCTCTAGTCTCTTTTCATCTGAAGTATTCATTGTCATCCTATCATGTCATTAATGACTTTGGCACAGTTGAGAAGTCAAAACCAGTTCTTTGCTTTTTTTCAATAATTGGCTGATGGTTGGATTTATGTTATTCTTTTTTTTTACAGGAATACAACAAAAATGATGTTGTATATTCTCAGTGCATCACACCAGCTGTTCTATCTTTGGTGGTGATAACTTTGTTCATTTTAAAATAGTGTCTACTAGATTTCTCCACTAGAAAGGAACCTTTTTTTTTTTTTCTCATTTGCAAATAGCAAGTAACTTGTGGGAATATAAGCTTAAATTAAACTTCCTTGACTTCACAATCTAAACTACATCCCCACAATATTGCAATATCAGATACAACTTGGTATTTGTCTATATATTAATTATAATTTCCAATTATTTATTCATTGTCTTTTTGCTGTGGCTATCTTTCTGAATGAATTTTGTGTATTTTGTTAACTGCAATATTTGTTACAGAGTGGATATTAATAACATAATTATAAATTAACCAATGAATAAATTTATAATTACATTTAGGAAAATTATTTCCTAGGAATTATATTAAAGAATTAAAGAAAATATAGAATTTCTTCATATGGATGATAAAAATAAATCTTGTCAGATTTCATTCTAAGTCTTATCTATGTTTTACTGATAACTTTGCCATCCTATTCATAGAGAGTTAGAGACAAGATGATGCTATTTCTCTGAACTGGACATATCTCTCTAATGCACATCTTATATTCTGAGCAGCACAGTCCTGTAGGTAGAAAGACAGTAATGGAAATGGAAATATTACCTCTTGAATAATGGGTTCAGATGTTTTTTAGGAACAGCAAATCCACTTGATTGATAGTCGCACCTCATCTGTAATGATCTATCCAATGTCAGACAATCTTTCTGCGGATTGGTACAGAACATCAGACCTGTTTTTAGACTTGCAGTTTGTCATTCGGTTCAAAGAGAGGTAGACTGTGTAGAGAGCTGTCAGAAACTATTCTTGGTAACATTTTTTAAAAGTCATATATTATTAGGTTTTGAAATAATGAAATTACTTTTATTTGAGTCTTGAATTTTTTTTGCAGAAACTTATTTGCATATAGATCACTTCTTCTATAATAATAAATTATTCATTGTCTTCCTACTGCCCTCCAGGGTCATCTATTTCCTTCTTACCACCTCCGCTAAATATTTAGCTATACCTCAGAGTATAGTAATGAAAAAATGTGAATTTTACTAACAAAATATTTTAGCATCTTTTCTGTAGAAGTCCTACATTCAATTTAACAATTCAGAATTCTTTTGGAAAATTCAGTAACAGATCTTCACCATGTCCTGCTAATACACTTCAATGATATTGCAAAGCCCTATCGGATCTGTTGAGTTTTGAGCAATAACTGCTATATTTTTAATCTTTGATTTTTTGATGTTCCTAGTGAGGTTATCCCCATACTCTCAACAGTCCCTCTTTACATAACTGGGGTAGGGCATAAAATACTCGCTGTCCTTGGTAAGATCAATTTTATCATCACCAGGTAAACTGGCTGACTTACAAACTGCCTGAAAACTGTCCCAAGATAGAAACTAAAATAGAAATTTTTCCCTAAGATTAAAACTTCATGATGTCCTCCATGTCTGTTGACTTTAGTTAATAGACATGAGAAATCCAAGGCACATAGGCATCTCATTACCCAGAATCTCTTTACCACATGGCTTCACATAATCCATAAGTGGATGGTCATTTTTGCCCTAATTGGATGCTAACTTTCTCTGCAGCTTTCTCAGGTGGTGGCATTCAACAGATTTCCGGGGTTGTGTTAAATATGTCTTTATTCATTTCTCCTATTCCTTCATCCTCTATAAAAAGCCCAGGTTTGCTTCTCATGTTCATACACACACTTTTGTAGTTGTCTTCATTCCCAATGGTCTTTTATCCTCATTTATTGATGCTAATAGCAATTATTTCAAGATCTTTTTCGTCACCATTATTGCCATTCTCAACCAGAGTAATTTCATATTCATGTGTATCATTTATAATAAATTTAATACCCTGACATTAATCGCTTGACCTGCTCAATTCCATGATGTTTTTTCCTTCATTTACCACAACCAAATAATCTAATGTATTCCAGGTCTTGTTGTATGCAATAAGCACAGCCTATCTAAAATCTTAACTTCAAATATCCCTGCCTTGGACTGCTAACTCCATCATTCCATCTTTCTTTTCTCAGCATCTCAATTCTGACTACTCTTTGTACTCAAAAATCCAATATAGTCATATAATCAGCTTTTCACTGTCAAGTTAAATCCTCATTTCTTTATTATACAGAATTATATCCCATCATTCATTAGTATAATCACTCTTTTGCATATATCTGTGATTTTTTTTCTTGCTCTCTTTCTCTTGACAAAACTGCAAAGTTTGTTAAATCAAATTTTCAGCCTACTTCAGATATACATCTAAGCAACATAGGTGGAGAAAATACAACCAAGCTGACTTTTCTCATTTCAGATTCTAAGTCATGGAATTCGAGTGAACCTCTGATTCTGTCTAGAACTTCTATGACATTTTCAAAGTCCATTTGCATCACCGTTCCCTGAGGATATTATTTCATATCATATCTACTCTTTATCCCTCCTGCCTCTTCACTCTCAGATTACCTATCTTATTAAATCAATAAAATAATTGAAGTAATTAGAAAGGAATCTCCAGATATTCCTGAAAATGTACACTGTACATACTTCCTTTTATATTACAGCGAATATACTCTCCACCCAGCATGCACCCATCCACAGTCACTCTACTTATTTACTGAATTCTATCCTTTATCAGTTACTTAAGAATTTTATATTTCAGTTATCCTCCCACTCATTAAATTAGTGTTTCTCACTGTACTAGATTATTTCCATCACAATAGAAATGTAATATATATCTCCCCTTTTAGAACAACTGTAAGAAGTGCAAATCCTGAACCTTCATCTTCTTTCCCCAGCCTTCTCCTTTCTCTGTTCCTCTTTGTACTAGTACTCCTAGACAGTGTTGTGTATATTCACTTTCTCCAATTCCTTACTTTCTAGCCTGTATTAAACCATTCATATTAGCTCTATTTCCCATTACTCCACTAAAGCCATTGTTATCAAGGTTACTACTGATCTCCTTGTTGCCAAAATCAACGGGCAATTCTTATTTTGCATTTTGCTTGCTCTGTCTGTAGCATTTGAAATTCTTGGTTCATCTTCCTTTAAACATTTCTTCACACCATATTCTCCAGATTTTTTTTTTTTTTTTTTACACAATGACCACTCCTTCCCAGTATCTTTGGCTGTAACCTCCTCACTTTTACAGTTTTTAAGTTTTATAGTGGTCTCTGTCTTAGGCCTAGAGCCCTTTCTTTTCTCTCTAACCATTCACTCTCTAAGAGACCCTATCCATTTATTATGACTTGAAATTCATATCCATGTTCTGTGGGCTTCAAGTGTATATCTCCAGTTTAACCCTTCTCTTGACTATTATAACCAAATTCGTTCTTACCATCTCTACTTGGACACCTAACAGGCATCTAAATTTGAAATATCTAAACCTTCTAAAGTTCCTCCTTCCTGAAACTTCATTATTTGACATCTAGTGTTTTTTCAGACCCAAAATATTAAGTTTTCTTGGCTTCACACTTTCTCTTGCGTCCTTGAATATCCTAGTAGGTAATTTGGTGATTTTTAAACTATATACTTTTTGTATCCACTATTTACTAGTTTCCAGGGGCTTTGGAATGAAAGTAAACAAAAACATAAATAAGCATAACACTTAAACCCTATGCCACATGTAAGTGTGATTTACAAATTTGCATTGTCTCTTAAGTGTGAAATTAAGCTAAATGAGTCAAATTAATATAGGTTAAACTATAGTGTTATGGCAAATGAAATTAAATACAAAACATAGTAAAATAAAATTTGTTCTCATTGTGAGTATTTTTCCAAAAATCTATCACTTTATGGCTCAATTGTTTTTCTAGTCAATTGGTAAAACAGAGACAAAGTCTAGAAATAAAAACTTTGTTATAAATTCTGTTTACTTCCTACAATCTTCAAAGACTTATTAGAACTTCTTAGTAACCTAGATATTCTCATTACAATTAACATTAAAGTATAGGAAAATTATAGGAAAGTGATATTATAGGAAATGGTGTATAATAGATTTCTGAGTTCATGAAATTAATTCTGTCACAGAAAAACTGTATAATTACAATGTTCTACTGGGATGAATCTTAATGCCTCAGATAACTTGTTTTTTTGTTTATTTATGGCAAAGTTTATTGTCGTTCAGCCTGATAATAAATAATCAGTGGTCTCATACACAAAGTTTCTGTTACAGAAAGTTTCTGTTTCAGTTGATTGCTCAGCAATTGACTTTCACTCAGTGTGACTTTGTTTCCTAGAGCACTGAATTCAGTTCAAGTCAAAGACTCAGCTTGAATAAATGATAATTTTTATGGGTAAAATGCTAGACATTAATGTGGTACAAAGACCTTGGAAATGAATCCATGAATAATGTGCCCTTAAATGTGTATTCAATTAAAACAATCTTAAAAACTCCATCTATAGCCCAGAATTGATTTCTCTAGACTCAGTTCTTGAGAAAATGTTTCTTTTGTCTATAATCTAATTATTTGGTTTAATGATACTTTTATATTATCACTGTTTACTATTCTATCCACTTTTTGAAAGGTTAATGGGTGCAAAGAGCAATTCTCCCTTCTCAAAGTTCTGTATTCTTACAGTAGCATACAGTACAGTCTTCGTGGAATTCTTCAGCACCATACCAACATATAACTACAAGTTTTTCTCTTTTGTGGACACAGTAATCAATTAGAAGAAAAGAAAAAGAAAAAGGCTAATTAATCAATAATCTTGGGTCATCACTCACATAAGAGATCTAGATTTGCTTTCACATCCATTTTTTTCTATTCCTTGGGACATATACTCATCGAATAATTTTTTTGTCTGCCCCCATGGCATGTTGAAGGTCCCAGGCCAGGGACTGAATCCAAGCTGGAGCTGTGACCTATGCTGGATCCATAATCCACTGCACAATGGGAACTCCTCATTGAAAATTTTATGCCATACTAAATAACTAAATGAGTTAAGAAAGCGTTTAAAAAATTTTACAGTATACTAAGACATATACCTCCCAATAATGCAATAACAAACAAGACAAGTTAGGAGTTAAGTTAATTTTTTAAAAGACATCATTGTACAAACTGTTGTTCCTTAGATTAGGTAAGAACGCTGTGGGCTAAAGTGGACTTTGACTAACTACATTCCATATATTAATCAATAAACAACTGTAGACATGGAATACTGGAAAGAAGGCAGATGTCTGAATAACTGTTGTAAATACATGCACCTTTATTGTTAGTAGCTGGTGAATGATCACCAGGCACAGAGTTCCTCCAGTTTGGCCGTTAGATTATGGTAGCACCTGTAAATAGACAACTCTAATCATGTGTGATTTAGTGGCTACCCCAGTCACTTACACCATCTCAAATAGTTGAGTTTATAAAGTAAACTTAAAGATCAAAAATTACTATAATATGATGTAAAAATCACCTTTGTTTTCTCTTGGTTACAAAAGTATAGATACTATTAATACTACTCTGTACTGTTACCTACCCTCATAATTGAAGGAAATGCTAAATTTAAGTAGAGTTTTATTAAAATAGAAATGTCAGCCTTTTCCATATGAGAATACATACCTTCCTGAATTCTGTGCATGAGTCTCAGCTAAGAACCCCTGATTTATTAAGCTTGACAAGTCAACTAAAGAATAACCTGGGAAAGTGTTATGTTTCAAGAGGAGAATAGTCACCAGTGTTTATTAGCAGGTTGCTGAAGAAATAATAGAACAGAGAGGTAAGGAATTATGTATTTTCCCTTGAGGAGTTAACAATTAAATAAAGTTGTAGCACATGCTGACATTGCATAATATTCATTAGTGGTTTAGGTCCATTTTAAATTTGGGGGGGGGCGGATTTCCAAGGTGTATAATGTCTAAGCCTAGAGGAAATGGTCAGTTGCCACCGTCCTGTAAGTAGTAGAGCTTGTTAATACCATGGCATTAATGTACACATTTTTTAAGTCTACAAGTGATGTAGATACTTCCAAAGCTATACTAATGCTTAGTGAGGTCTTCAGCTGGGATTCGAAATACAAGGTGTATTCTTAGTAAAGCAATTGTAATAACTCTGAGATAATTGATATTTCTTCAGCGAAGCAGTACATGGGAATGTCATTCATATTTGAAGACATAAACAGGCTTATTTTCTTTGTGGTTTATAGAATTGTAACCTATATTTATAACCTGAACAGATATAATTCATGTTTGTATAATTCTCCAAGTAGGCTGCTTCTTGGTTACAGTACTTAGCTAGGGAAGCTTTTGACTATGTGCAGTGCATGCTCAGCCTTTACTATCTATTGAGTATGGCATTTTGAGTTATCTAACTTGGATTTTTATTGGCAAAGCAGTATTCGTTTTCACACAACACCAGTGACATAACAACTGATTGCCTTTCCTCCTCTACCAAAAAACTATTATCATAAGAAAGTTTAACACATTTTCTAGAGATGTCTAATTTACAATCAGGTTGTAGCTCAGCCAAAGCCTTGAGGAGTGTGACTCAAAGATCAAATGTGACAGAAATAGATGAGAAACAGCCGCAGAATAGTGCAATTCTTTAATAAATTAAAGTGATTTAGTATTGGTACTGACTTCAGAATCACTGGCAAATATTCATCAGGTACCTACTATGTGCCTATTATTGTGCCTGCCATTACGTGTTTGGTCACTAAACTTCTAAGGCTGGACAGGCACAGCAGTTCCAACCTGTGGCCTCTGGGAGATA
This sequence comes from Catagonus wagneri, assembly GCA_004024745.2. Lineage (NCBI taxonomy): Eukaryota > Metazoa > Chordata > Mammalia > Artiodactyla > Tayassuidae > Catagonus > Catagonus wagneri. Next base: position 4,146,720 of record PVHT020000105.1, on the reverse strand, counting down.
GTTTAAAGAAGAGAGGTCTTTAAGCTAATTCAGAATCAGAGCATTGTCAGAGAAATGTCACACCAGAAAGAGAAAATAAAAGTGGCTGGTTCCATAAATAAACTTGGGAGTATGACAAATGGGAGTTCGGAAAGACAAACCTAGCTGATGTAGAGAGAAGCTGTAAATGCAAAGCTGCATACACAGATTCATTACTTTTGAAATTTATATTTTCTGGCCAGAGACTGGACTTCTAACTGAGCTGAAAATGAATTACTGTTTCTGAAGCTTGCGGGCCTGTAACCTTACCCATGTTAATTTGCATGTGGTGTTCTGCTTGGATGCTTTAGTTTTTTTGTGACTTGAGAAGAGATTTGTTTTGTTGCAGGAACATTATCCAGTAAGACCAACCAAGAGAATGAAAAGGCTGTTATAGGCACTATCTTGTTCTTGAGTTGGTCTGGCAGACTTTGTAGGGAGATAATTTAGCAGCATAAATGTGAGCTATGTTCATAAATGACTATGTGAAGAATCATTAGTACTTTCAAATTTCATGAAAAAGCCATCCACTCCTCTCCCCTCCCTGCATTGCACATCACCCTGTAGGGAAGTTTTGCCACCATGGTGTTATGTCCAGAGGAGAAGCAAGAATAGTGTTTCTGTTGGGTATATGCGAAACTGCTACATGGTCCTGAAAGTGTCCAGCCTTCACCAACTATTGTCAAGATGACTGAAACAGAAACGCACTAATAATTTTCCTCTTCATATTTATACATGTTCAGCTTCTAAGGATATACAAGCTTACAAATAAAACTGAAATATCTATTTAGTAAATTGCTGTGGTTAAAGCAATACTGGTTTGAAATCCCTCTAACATAAGTAAGGCATGCAAAGGAGGCTCATTATCTCTGGTACAATTATAAACTATTCATGAGGTTTGGCATTCTAAGCTGGAACAGGAAAAGAGGTAAAATGGAGGGCCTAATGGCACCGACACAGAGAGATACTGTGGTTGGTGAAGGAGACAGAAAAGCTAAGACATCCTGAAGGAAAGTTCTGATAAGTGATAGCTTCTGGTGCAGCAGCATAGCTACAGTTGAGGTAGAACACAAATGAGACACATTCTCTGGACTCTGAGATGTACCTGGCATCTCAGGGGTAGAGTGGGGATATGATGCTTTTTTTTTTTTTAGCACATTTTTTTTTAATTTTTTTTTTTTTGGTATATACCTAGGAATAGAATTGCTACATCATGTAGTAATTCTATCTTTAACATTTTTTTTTACTTCTTTAGGGTCACACCCACGGCATATGGAAGTTCCCAGGCTAGGGGTCGAATAGAAGCTGCAGCTGCTGGCCTATGCCACAGCATCAGCAATGCTAGATTTGAGCCATGTCTGCAACCTATGCCACAGCTCAAGGTAACACCGGATCTTTAACCCACTGAGCAAGGCTAGCTATCAAACCCACATCCTCAGGGATGCTGGTCCGGTTTGTTACCACTGAGCCACAAAAGGAGCTCTGGAGATGTGATTCTTGCAAGGAGCTGGACAATCTATTACTGTGCTAATCAAACCAACCAAACTAGCTGGCCAAATTTGAAATATATGTCAATTTATGATATTCTCTATAGGACCTGGTAATACTTAGAATATACTTATGCTATATCTCAATGGAAGTTGAAACAACTAAATGAAATTCCAATAAAAAATTCTGTAAACCATCAAAATTGCATAGTTCAGGGTTGTAGCTTGTTGATGGCACAATTTGACTCAAAGATAAAAGTTAAAATGCCTAGAACTAGAACTGCTTTTCCTTTAGGCACGTTTCCATGAAACTTAATTACACATTATCAAAGCTGACAACTTAGGTCACATGCATTTGCTTTGGCAAGCAGTTGATGTATTGAAGTTTGGAATGAAATATTATGAAAATAAGATGCCCTAATCAGAATACTAGCCTGACTACAGGTCTATCTAACATATAGTAAAGATAAGACAAGGGTGTATCTATGAGCAGAGCCAATATTTCCTCAAAATGTAACTCCAAAGCCGCTCACATCCTGGACTATGTGTCAATCAAAGCCTCAAGTTTTGGGGCTACATAGTATTGCATGAATATTTTGGACGTGAAATGTCAAAAGCATTTCAAACATCCAATGCAATCATTAAAAATTCTTAATATCATGCCCATGGGTTGCAAAACATCAAGTAGTGAAACAGTCTAAGAACAGCTTTCAAAATAAATCTCCAAGTATCTAAATGATTTAACATAGTCTCTAGGGCTTATAAATATATACCAATTTTATGTTAGATGATAGGTGTCAAAAATGATCATTGAGTTTTAAAATTATTTTTTCTGACAATAGTTATCTAGCAGAGCAGTTTTTATTGAAACTGCTTTCACATTTCACAATAAAAGCATGCCTCCAGTATGCTTTTTTCCCCTCTGTTTTTTAGAAAGAGATGAGAGAAAATGACATTTTCCACCAGTCAAGAGTATCCAACCTAAGCATGATAGGGCTGAGCACATTATGATGCAATAATATGATCCTGATACAGTCCCATCTCAGGATTTCCCATGAACTTCCACTGAAATAAGTTCAATCAAATCTTTCCAATTAAATTGATACATCCATTGGAATATAAATGGTCCAAAGGACATAACTCTAATTTTTTTAGTCTTTCTCAATAGGGCCTCATCCAGCTCACCAAAAGGTATGGTTTTACATGACTGAAAAATGAAAAGAATGAACTTTCTAAAAGATCAAGACCTATAAACATGTATTAACAGAACTCAAAACTTCCAGAATGCAGAAGTCTGGACTCAGGGAATAGGAGGCTCCTCATCCCTGACTCTGTGCTTGGAATGTGCCATCCACTTGCTCAACTCATCTTAGCAACTACCCAAGGAATAGTAATGTGGTGTTGAGACCATCTGGGCTGTATAAGTGACTGAGCCCAGGTAACACCTCTACATAAAGTTTAAGATTCTGGTAGGTGGGCTGGGAGATCTACTTATCTTGCTACAGCTCAAGACAAGCACTTTAAGTACATTTTCTTGCTTACTAAAATTGCCACCTAAACATCTGGAGTTAGTTTGCCTTTTTCTTTGTTCTCTCCTTGCACTGTGTGTATCGAAGCCAGTTTTCAACTCCACAAACAAGATTTAGAGGGACATACTCCTTTTATAAGTGACAAGTGGCTCTTTGGATGAGTTTGATCAACATCCGAGTGGCCATTCTTCCTTTCTTTACATCAAGACTTATGTTTAAATATTAGCTGGGAAATAAATAGATTTAAAACTCAAATATTATTTTTAAAACATGAGTAATTAATCATTAATATTAAAACCCATTAGGAAAGCTAACTTTTCAGAACTTTCCTCTTTTGGACACTCTCCAGACATGTTCCACATGAGGAATGTTAGTAGTTGGAGGGACAGTGTGGTGGATTTCTTAGATCTGAGATAATCCAAACGATGGCATTTTCACGTGGCGTGGCATGACACCAATTAAAATATATCAGCTGTTTCAGAAGTTTGAACTGAAACTAGCAATCTAGCATCATTTTATCTATGCAGTGAATTATTCAAGGCAGTTCCTGAAACACAGTGGCCTGAACAGCTTCTAGATCAAGTCACCTTGATTGTACTAAAAATAAAAACTCCTATACTTTTCCCACCCTTTGTAAGTATTGAGAAGCTTAAAAATTACACTTAGTTTCTTAAAGAAATCATCTAAGGATGCTAGGTGGAGGATTTCTCATCAGTAGACATCTCTGTTCATATTCCTGAGTTGTAACATATGGTTGGTCCAGTATTCCACTATTATACATGTTATAGTTTATTGGTTTTAGAACACATAAAGCTGTTCATATGAGCATTAAGTATTGAGAGATGTTGAGGTATTATTTAAGTATATTAAGCATGCCACTTTCCAGGAGAGAAAAAAAAATTGCTCTGGTAAGGATTAACCATTAAGTTTCCCAACTGATGTGCTGTTTTTTTTTTTTTTTTTTAAATAACTAACCTTGGGAACTAAATACGTGAAATTGAAGTTTTTACAAGTCAACATACTCAAATATTGAATATTTTATATATTTAACCTGACATATCTTTTTTATAAATGGATAAATTCAACATTTTAAAGAAGATATTTCCCTCAAAATAACCCAGAATGTAATGCTTTTTGATCAAACAAGTTTTCTTGGACCAATATGATAGTGAGTCCCTGGGTTTTTCTTTTTTATATATCCTATGATTGGAGCTGGAGAAGCAGGCAACTTGGAAATGCAAAGGGACACAGACCCCACAAAACAAATAAAACAAAACAAAAAAGAGAAAACCAACAAAAGCCTGCTCTCTCTAATCAAAGGACCAGGAAAGAAATACATGTAGATAATGACCACTCTACTCAGGCAAAACACCACTGAAAAGTCTGTGGTCCAAACCATCCCCCACATCCACAGGACAACAAGGACAAGTGGGGACACCTTTCTGCTGGGTTGTGTCAAGAGAAAGTGAGCATGTGACTAGGACTTCCAAGGTCACTTTCAAGGTTTACCAATGGGTAAAACCCCATTTCCAGAGTCTGTGAAGACCAAGTTCAGAGTATGGACTTCCACCTCCAACCAGCAATAAGGAGGCACCCTTTCTGCTCCTCACTGGAGTTGTGTCAGAGAAAGCCTAGTGCTGACAGAATTTTCACCATAACTTAGCACTAATGAAGATAGCGCTCACTCCACCCCATCATTCAGACCATGTGTTCTATACGTCACCAAGTGGGTAATTAGAAAGTGAGAATGGGTAAGTGGGTAGTCAAATGAGAATGAATGCATGTATGACCAAAGTATTAATTAGACTGTTAACTGTACTGACCAGCTATATTGGTGTTATGATAAGTCTGTTATTAAAAATATGTATATACTTAATGTTTTGGAATAGGGATAGGCCTGAAAGTAATATTGGAATTAAGTCAACTTACTCTTTTATTTAAAAATGAAAAAGTCAGAATTGTTATCGGCTATCTAATGAAGTTTATTTCAATTCATTAAAAATACGTGACTATTATAACTTCCCTTTTGAGAATATGGTAATCTGATCATTGCCATAAAATGGCATTTCATCTTAAAAAACACTGAAACTTGTGATAATTTTCCCTCATGTCATATTCATTCTTCTTAATGTATTATGATGTCCAGGAAAGCTTTCCAAAGTTAAAATCACTGGAGGATATTATACAGATATAAGTACTGCTGGTATTTCTAATAAGCTGGATGGAGAATCTCTTTTCAAAAATTAAATATTTGCTTAGTAGCTTCAAATGAATCATTAGCTGAGTCAACTTCTGTGATTAGTGAAGTATGTTGCTTGTATGAGTAATGCTAAGATTGAAAAGAATTAATTGGATGACTGTGGATAGGAACAGTACAGACTGTAAAGCTTGAATACATGTTAAAATCCATGCAATGATGATGAGAATAATGAGCAGCATAGGGGAAAGGGAACTGTTACCAATACTTCCAAAACTTTTATTAGTTATCAGCTATATGGAATAAGAACTTAATAACTAGAGAGAATGATTATTGACCATGGCGGCTATTTCTATTAAGTCTATTAAGTTGATTATCAGTTTTATCTATGCATAAGAGAGTAAAATTGTTAACACATATAAGCAAGTTTGTGGTTTTTTACTTTTCCAAATATGAGAAAAAGAATTATACAGCCTAATTCAATCATTAATATCTTCACTGTCTGGACGTTCCTTGTTAATTTGCCTATTTACATGTTATGGGGAAATTACATTTTTTGTTAAAAATAACAACCAAGCATACATTAAAGACAATAAATTGAAAACAAGAAACCTAATTCTCCCTGTTGAAAAGAAGGGAAGAGACGTCTCCCAATTTTCTTCTTAGAGGATTTATTTTAGAAAACTGGTAGTTACAAGCACTTTCTTCATATATATATATGAATATTTATATTCTTTTTTAAAAAGATTGTAAAAGATAGGCCTTTTGTTAGCTTTATTCCCCAGATGTTTTTCACAAGAACCAGAGAACCATACCTGTGAAATGTAAACATCAAGGGAGACTGCATTCCTATATCTAGCTTCCGTGCAAGGGTTAGAAACCTTCAGTGATGCCTTGTTCCAATTTACTCAACTACCTCCTGTCATAAAGGCATGAAACATTTTTCTCTCCTATGGCTAAATACTCCAATTACCAGATAAAGTTAGGATGTACCACATGTAACAAATGGTGCTGTTAAGTCCTTTTACTTGAGGACTAATTATTGTTTATCTTGAAAACGTGTAAATGTTATATCTGCTTGGTTATATACAAGGATGAGAGTCCTTTCTGTCTTTGCAATCTCTTAGCAGATTGCCTGTGATGAAACCACATTCTGATTGAATGCTCATTCAATATAAAAGCGTCTCTTTTCTGTACTACTTTTGTGGAGAGGATTTCTGGGTTGAGAGTTTACTGTTAATTATATTCCCCAACAATTTGGCAACAAAGGCAGGATGAGTCTAGCAGTTCGTGAATTGAGTGGAAAATTGAAGGCCTGTGGCCACACAACAGTGAGGTAAAAGACCCTGAATTATAAAAAAAAGTCTTTCTTTCTTTGTCTTAGGAGATATCAAAAAAATATTGCTATGATTTTTGTCACAAAGTGATTAGGTCGTCAGCCCATTTTAAGTTTATTTTTGTATATTTTGTGGCAAAAATGTTCTAATTTCATTCTTTTACATGTAGTTGGTCAGTTTGCCTAGCAGTGCTTATTGAAGAGACTAATATATGCCTAAGGCAAAGGGAATAAAAGCAAAAATAAACAGGACCTAATTAAACCTAAAAGTTTTTTCACAGCAAGGAAAATCATCAACAGAACAAAAAGACAACATACTGAATGGGATAAAATATTTGCAAATGATATGACCGATAAGGGGTATCATCAATATGTATAAATAGCTCATACTACTCAGTATAAAAAAAAAAGGCATGGGCACAAGACCTGAATAGACATTTTTCCAAATAAGGCATACAAGTGCCAACAGGCACATGAAAAGATGCTCAACATTGCTAAGTATTAGAAAAATGCAAATCAAAACCTCACACCTGTCAGAATGGTTATCATCAAAAAGACCTCAAATGACAAGAGTTCGTGAGGAGGTAGAGAAAAGAGAATCCTTGTACACTATTGGTGGGAATGTAAACTCATACAACCACTGTGGAAAACAAACAGTATGGAGTTTCCTCAAAAAACTAAAAACTAAACTACCTTGTAATCCAGCAGTTCCACTCCTGGGTGTGCATCTGAAGAAAACAAAAACAGTAATTCAAAAATATACATATACTCCAATGGTCATACCAGCATCATTTATAGCAGCCAGGTATGGAAGCAACCTAAATCTCTATCAGCAGATGAATGGATAAAGAAGATGTGTTGTATATATTCAGCCATAAAAAGGAGTGAAATGTTGCCATTTGCAACAACACAGATGGACCTCTAGTATTGCTTAGTGAAATGTTAGAGAAAGACAAATACTACTTGTTACCACGTACGTGTGGCATCTAACAAATAAAGCAAATTAATGACTACAACAAAACATAACAGACTCACAGAGGTCAAACTAGTGGTTACCAGTGGGGAGAGGGAAGGGACAAAGGCAAGATAGGGATAGGAGATTAAGTACAAACTACTATGTATAAAATAAATAATCTGCAAATATATATTGCACAGCACAGGGAGTCTAGCCAATATTTTATAATAACTTTAAATGGAGTATAATCTATAAAAATTTGAATCACTGTATTGTACATCTGAAACTAATATTATAAATTGATTATACTGCAATAAAAATAGCCTCTTCCTTTTATCGCTCCTGTTGAAACTCCGAGTACTCATTAGTCAAATCCATTTCACCTGCCTTCACTAATCAAGGTCATTTTAAACCTTGTATATGCTCCAAATAGTGTAGCCTAAATAATAAGACGTTTTCCCAAGTTGGTTTCTAGGAACTTGGAGACAGCTGAAACTACTTCAAGTTTAGTTTGCTAAGACGTGATAGGACCACCTCCAACTGGGCATGAGCAAGTGTCCTCTCAGTGACCTTTTGACGTCAGAAAGCAGTAAACTCCGCCCTCAGACCTTCCTAAGACTCCATTTTTGAACTGCAGATGCTTGTAGCTTAGTTACATGCCTTCAGAATGAGGATTACTGCACCTATTTCCAATCATCTTTCTCCACGCTCCCCATGCCTCAGACCACCCTGCGTCTTCGTTCTTTATCCTGCAAATACCTGAGACTCTTGCCTCTGAAGAGACAGATCTGAAACTAGTTTTCCTCGCTTAGCCGCATGAGTAAACCTTTAGTGAAAACCTCAGCATTACACCATTTTGGCTTGCTGTGCATCAAGTAAAACAAACCTGGTTCAGTAACACTCTCTTTAGGAATCCTAGCAAGAAGAACCAGGCTTTCAAAATTCAAGATTTTACTATTGAGAAGTTCCCATTGTGGCTCAGAGGTAACGAACCCAACTGGTACCCATGAAGATGAGGGTTTGATCCCTGGCCTTGCTTCGTGGGTTAAGGATCCGATGTTGCCACATGTTGCAGCGTACATCACAGACAGCTCAGATCTGGCATTGCTGTGGCTGTAGCTAGCAGCTACAGCTCCAATTGGACCCCTTAACTGGAAACTTCTGTATGCTGCAGGTGAGGCCCTAAAAGCACAATTTTTTTTTTTTTTTACTATTGAATAAGCATGGGTTATAAAAGTTCTAAAATCCTGTAAAAATCACCATTGGGTTGGAAAATACAGGAAGATTGGAATGTTGCCTCCAAATCTCTCTTTTAAATGGTTACTCTCTTGCATGTCATATTTAGAATGAGTATGCACATGAGAATCAGTCCTGCAGTGGTCTGAGGACAGTTCTTTTGATTTAGATAAATTAATACATATCCAGAGGTTCTTGGAAAGGCCTCAACCCAAGCAAATGGATATTTATGGATCTCATTCTAAGAGGAAAGTTAAAATAGTTTTCATAGGCAGAAGGAAAGATTTGGAAAAAAAATAGAAAAGGAAATGAGAATTAAAGGCACTTTGTCTTTCACAGAAACCTCCTTTCTTTTCTGTCCCTGCTCCTTCTGTTCCCTCTACCTCAGAGAAGGTAATGATCTTATCAAAGTGTGCTTCCTATCATGTGGATTTCCGTATAAAGAGAGATAAGGATATATTCTTTAAAGCTGTTAATGAATTACCTGTTCTGTTAGAGGACAAAAACAGAACAAGTAATTATGTACCTCATGGCCTAGTTCTGGGTCCACTTCATGTTCTAAACCAGATTCCACCTTCAGGAGTCTTTTATCACACACCACTTAGCTAGAAGGGTAGACATGATAAAGAGACAGAATTATGGGATGATTATGACTTTGAATGTAAGATTGCCTTCCTTTATCATGGCAACAGCTACATCAGTCACCTGAAAAGAAGTAAAACGAGGTGTTGAGTTGATTTTTGCCAACAGAGGAAAGAAGACCAAAGTGCCATATTGTTTACATTTTTCTTATCTCAATGAGAGGAAAATTAGCCCCTCCTATCTGGATAGCCAGCAAAGGTAATACCATTTAGAAGTTACTTAGGGCTTACAGTTAATCTATGTGCCTTTCTCACCTGTTGATATACATATTTAAAGCCTTTTTTCCCCTTATGCTCTAATAGTTTGCAGAAGTCCTCAGAAGCATGTTTTAAGTTTACAGCCCTACACATGGAAGATGTACACTAGCTACTGCCTAGAATTCTGCAACCAACAGACCTTTTTTCCTTTGATAGAACAAATGTTGGGGTCTAGAAAATATCATATCATATGGTGGCCAAGGGAAGTCAACTATCTGACACCGCCCTTGTCCTCCACCCCCCTCCCAACCTATGGAAGAGCTATGAGACTTAGCAATCCTTTGAGAGAAGTTGGTTGTTAATAGCCATAATTGATATCTTTCTAGTAAAGATAAGCTTGGAAAAGTTGCATTGGTGTGCTCAGAAGATGGAGGAGCTCCCCACTGATTTTCATCCTTGATTTCTTGAGACTTTCTCAACATTTTTTGGCTTAAATCCAAAGGCAGATCCGAATGGCCTTCTGGACCTAAGCCACCTTTGTCTTGACTCAATTGCCAATTATCCAAGTCCAGGTTAAGGAAAAAGTCCTGGGATGACAAGGACAGACTATTAATTCAAATTTTAGCAGTAGCTACTCAGTTTGAGAATAATCTAGAGAAAGACAGAAGAGATTAGACTGTTGTATTGGATGCTCAATTAGAACTCTACTAAAGGGGATAATCCCTACTCTGGTCAATTTACGAAGGAAGAAAGCAAGAAATGAGGTGGCAAGTTATTATTACAAGAGACCAGGGCATTGGAAGAGGGATTGCAGAGAGAGACTCTGAAGGATGCAGAAACTGTAAGGATAAGAGAGTCAAAAGAGCCCAGAAGGACAACCCTCAGATAGGAAATACTTGGCCAAAGACCCAAAATGTAGATTGAGAGAATCTTGGAGGTGGGAACTGATGAACTATGAGTCAATAACTTTTCCTCAGGCTAATCTATTCTTGCCTTTCTGATAACTACTTATTCTGCAATTTCCTTGGAAATTTCTCGCTTTCCATCTGGTGACAGATCAGGTTGTTGCTATTTCGAGTCATCTTTCACTTGTTCCTTGTTCTCCATTATTCCCAAACAGATAGGTTTTCTGACTGAGAAACAGGTGTTCTTTCTGCTGAATCTCTTGTAAAGCTATTGGGGAGAGAATTGCTATGCAAATTTAAGGCGATCATATTCTGTACCAGATGGTGTGTTTGTGGAGCTCCCTTAGGAAAAAGATAAGCCATGTCCATATGTAAAACAATATCCTTTTTCAAGAGCTCAATTAGAAAGAATAAGATTGGTTATAAAGGAATTAGAAAGTCAACAGATAATTTTCAAAAGGGACATAGTGATATGTAGGAGTCTCATATTTTCAATAAAAAAGGAAAGCAGATTTGACAAAGATGGTTGGCCATTATACATATTTGTATAAGATCTCAGTTTATTTCTCTTTTTAGGTTCAAAACCACTTTTTCTTAGAACACTGACCTCAGGCTGAGTTGTTTCTTAGAGCAATTGAAGTTGACTGCTCCTGTTCTACTTTGAGAAAGTTGTGGCGTAGTTTCCTTAAGAACGGCATTTCCTGTATTAGTAATCATAGTTTATGACACATGTATGGAGAGTCTTTCCTAGAGACTATCTAACTCATGAAGCACATGATGAGCTAGACTCTGGACAGTTGGGTGAACTTGGTGGAGTTATTCCAATACTCATCAGCCTACCTCTACCAAAACAATATGTAAAATAAAACCTGATGCATATTATAATCTATCTAATACAATCACAATTATTATAGATATTATAAGGGATATTGTAACATTCATCAAAGAAAGAGGGTCTTAAAATCAGAAGTTTCAGGAGTCCCCGTCGTGGCTCAGTGGTTAACAAATCCGACTAAGAACAACGAGGTTGCGGGTTTGATCCCTGGCCTTTCTCAGTGGGTTAAGGATCCATCGTTACCGTAAGCTGTGGTGTAGGTTGCAGACGCGGCTCGGATCCCGCGTTGCTGTGACTGTGGCGAAGGCAGCAGCTACAGGTCCTGTTAGACCCCTAGCCTGGGAACCTCCATGTGCCGCAGGTGCGGCCCTAGATAAGGCAAAAAGACAAAAAAAAAAAAAAAAGAATTTTACTCATCAAAAGACACTATTAAGAAATTAGAAGAGTCATCTATAGGCTGTAAGAAAATATTCATAACATATTGTATATGTATTATATATAACATAAATTCTATACATATTAGAGAATATATAATAGATTCATACAGCACCATAATAAAAAGACAACTAAATAAAGATGGGGACAAACATGAACAGATATTTCATAAAGGAAATATATAAACAGCCAACAAGAGTATGAAAAAGTCTCAATTATTAATTATTGAGTAATTCCATTAAACCACGTAAGACTCCTATTTCACCACTGGAATGACTAAAATCAAAAAGAATGGTAACATCAAATATCGATAAGGATGTAGAGCAATTGGAGCTCCGAAATATCTGCTTGTATTCTAGAATGGTAAAACCACTGAGTTACAAATAAGAAAATGTGGAGTAATAGATCGTCTGCTCTAATGTTGATTTAGGAATGAAGGTACCAATGGAAACACATGCCCAATTAGCTGATAGGTAGGTAGTAGGTAGGTGGCGGGGGTGGAGGAATGGATAGATGGATAGAGTTAAACAGAAATAGCATATATGTGAGTGCCTCTTTGAGTACATACTTAAAGAATCAATCAAAAGGACCACACTAATTTAAGTTGCCCATACCTTGATTTCTGAATATTATTCTTCATTCATAAGAATCAAGCCCCCTTAGAGAAGTGTCTGATTCCAAGGCCAGGGACAAGGAAGTTTCAAAATGAACTTAGGAATTATTGTGACAGAATTTAAGGAAATAAAAAGGGGAAAAGTTAGAAGAATACAGGGCACAGTTTGAAGGGGCTGAGATTTCCCAAATCTGGAACATTTGTGAATTAAAAAAGTAATGAGATTAATGGACTATAGTGAGTAAAGTAGAAATCCATAAATATATGCTGATATAAACAGTATATGGGAGTATCAAGGAGACGAAAAACCCTACTGTATTAGAAAACATACTACTGAATGACCAATCATCAAAAGAAATGGAGGAAAGTTTGATGAAGAATAGGGTAATTATATCAAGTCAAAGTATCTTCTAAAAATAAATTATTAATTACTAAGCAGAAATAGTAACTTTACTGCATGCCCACATGGTTAACACCATCTGATCAAAGTTAAAATCAACAATATTATGACAAATCAACAGCATGTGCCTCATAAATTTCCCTGGAAGAACACAAGCCATATTTTGGTATTCCTGCCAAAATTTACAATCTATATCTAATGATTAGGAAATATCCTCAATTTTATTGTGAACCTAAAACTACTCTGAAAAAAAACAAGATCTTTAATATAAATGAAGTGTTTCAAAGGCTAAAATAAATAAAGTCCAAGGCAATGATGAATGTTGAGCAGTGGCAAGGAAAGTTATAGGCTTCTCTAGCTCTTTTGTTCTCTAGTGCTATTCTGTGGTGGAAGAAATACTAATTTACTCCTAAAGCAGGTTAACAGCTATACTACTGCATTGTATATGGATCAGGCCACATCCTTGCGAAAGGTATTTCTGAGACATTTCCAGCAGTTGTCTGAGAGCCCACACCATGCTGCCTCAGATCTGAAGTGACAGCTACTGGGTAGATGATTTCCATTTCTCTAATATGTGAGGAAGTGTATTTCCTACAGTAAAAAACATGTTATTCTCTGATTAAACAAAAACAAAAACAAACCTTGCTATAAAAATAATGTAAGAATAGCAGTAACAACACTATTATTTGGTTGGCAATTTGTAAAATTTCACTAAAAGATACTATGTCTTATGTTGTTATTCCTAGATTTCTTGAAATACATTTCTTATGCTGACATTTCATATATTTTATTTCTGCTCAAAAAGTCTGAAGAATGCATGTGAATCATTTTATATATTTTCACATTTTGGAAAATATAGAATTTTTGTAATAGCATACTTATAGTTAGTTCAGTTTCTAGTAACTAATGCACTGGGAAATGTAATACTTTGCATAGACTTAATTGTAATCATCATCCAATAGCATGTTATTAAGTATTTTAAATTTTAAGTATTTTATAATTCAGTTATTTTTAGAGTTTATTTAATCTTTTTGTCTTTTTAGCACCACACCCGCAGCATTTGGAGGTTCCCAGTCTAGAGGTCCAATCGGAGCTGTAGATGCCGGACTACAACAGAGCCACAGCAACATGGGATCCGAGCAGCATCTGTGACCTATACCACAGCTCATGGCAACACTGGATACTTAACCCACTGAGTGAAGCCAGGGATTGAACCGATCCTCATGGATGCTAGTCGGGTTCATTAACTACTGAGCTGCAATGATGGAAACTCCTAATTTTAGAATTTTTAACTTATAGTATGAATAAAAAGACAGTTTCTTTAATAAAGTTTGGGTTAAGACATATAAGTATTTTAGGCTATTATGTCCCTATCACTTAGAAGTTTATTTCATTTTAATTCAAAATCAGTGTATGAATGATTGTGTACACACATACATACATACATACATGTGTGTGTGCACATACATACATGTATAATATATATCATTATGTGAAGTCCATTACAGTATTTGTTATTCTGCTTTTATTTTTTATTTTTAAGATTTTTATTTTTTAAGAGGAGTTCCCATTGTGGTGCAGAATAAATGAATCTGACTAGTATCCATGAGGATGTGGGTTGATCCCGGGCTTCATTCAGCGGGTCAGGGATCTGCCATCGCCCCTGATTTGTGGTGTAGGCCACAGACGTGGCTCAGATCCTGCGTTGCTGTGGCTGTGGTGTAGGCCAGCAGCTGTAGCTCTGATTTGACCCTTAGCCTGGGAACTTCCATGTGCTGCAGGTGCAGCCCTAAAAAAAAAAAAAGGATATTATTTATTTTTATTATGGTTGATTTACAATGTTCTGTTGATTTCTGCTGTACATCAAAGTGACCCAGTTATATATATATATATATATATATATATATACACACACACATACACACATTCTTTTCTTTATATTATCCTCCATCATTTTCCATCACAAGTGATAGATACAGTTCCCTGTGCTATACAGCAGGATCTCATTGCTTATCCACCCCAAATGCAATGGTGTGCATCTACTAACCCCAATCTCCCAGTACATCCCACTCCCTACTGCTTAGCAACCACAAGTCTGTTCTCCAAGTCCCTTAGTTTGTTTCTTTTCTATAGATTGGTTCATTTGTGCCATATATGTATTAGATTCCAGATATAGGTGATATCATAAGGTATTTGTCTTTCTCTTTCTGACTTACTTCACTTAATATGAGAATCTCTATTTCCAACCATGTTGCTGCAAATAGCATTATCTTGGTCTTTATTATGGCTGAGTAGTATTCCATTGTGTATAGGTACCACATCTTCTTAATCCATTCATCTGACAATGGACATTTAGGTTGTTTCTATGTCTTGGCTATTGTGAATAGTGCTATGATGGACATAAGGGTGCATCTTTCTTTTTGATCCAGATAGATTTGTATCATTTTGTCCAGACAGATGTCCAGGAGTGGGAATGCTGGGTCATGTGGTAGTTCTATATTTAGTTTTCTGAGGAACCTCCATACTGTTTTCCACAGTAGTTGTACCAATTTACATTCCCACCAACAGTGAAGCTGGATACCCTTTCCTCCACACTCTCTCCAGCATTCGTTATTTGTTGACTTGTTAATGATGGCCATTCTGACTGGTGTAGTGGGTACCTCACTGTAGTTTTGATTTGCATTTCTCTAATAATTAGAGATGTTGAACATTTTTTCATGTGCCTGTGGGCCATCTGTATATTTTCTTTGGAGAAATGTCTATTCAGGTCTTCTGCCCATTTTTCAGTTGGGTTGTTGGTTTTGTTGCTGTTGAGTTGTATAAGTTGTTTGTATATTTTAGTGATTAAATTCTTGTCAGTTGCATCATTTGAAACTATTTTCTCCCTTTCTGTAGGTGATTTTTTTTTATGGTTTCCTTTGCTGTGCAAAAGCTTGTCAGTTTGATTTGGTCCCATTGGTTTATTTTTGTGGTTATTTCTATTCCCTTGGGAGATTGACCTAAGAACATTTGTATAGTTGATTTCAGAGAATGTTTTCCTATGTTTTCTTCTGGGAGTTTTATGGTGTCTTTCTTATGTTTAAGTATTGAAGCCATTTATTTTTGTTCATGGTCTGTGGGTGTGTTCTAGTTTCATTGATTGACATGTAGCTGTCCAGTTTTCCCAGTACCACTTACAGAAGAGACTGTCTTTTTCCCATTTTATATTCTTGCCTCCTTTGTTGAAAATTAATTTACCATAGGGGTCTGGTTATTCTGCCTTTTTGTGTGTGTGTTTTGTCTTTTTTAGGGCCACACCCACAGCTTTTGGAGGTTCCCAGACTAGGGGTCGAATCAAAGCTGCAGCTGCTGGCCTATGCCATTAGCCACAGCTGTGCAGAATCTGAGTCACATTTGTGACCTACACTACAGTTCATGGCAACACCAGATCCTTAACCCACTGAGCAAGTCCAGGGATCAAACCTGTGTCCTCATGGATGCTGAGCCACCAGGGAGTTCCTTTTAGCCACGATGGGAACTCCATGATTATTCTTTTAAAAATCAACAGGTACTATTATGATCTAAGTGCTGATGGTGCAATTATAAAAAGACTTATCTCTACAGCTCAAGTGGGTTACAATTTAATAAGCAGAGACTACCAATGACAAAAGAGTGTAATAAGGTCTACATTAAGAGTAATGTGGAAACTTATGAGAGAAGGCTTTAATATAGTCTTGAGAGTGAAGATAGAGTGTCATAGAAATCTTTGGATTTCAGGAAAAGAGATGTCTAAGTCTACCAGTTAGCTCAGTGGGTGGAGATATCAAATAATGTCTCTCCTTCTTCACAGAAAACTATTTAAAATATTTGCCTATAGAATGTACCTGTATCTCTGAAGTTTCTACCTTGAATCTTACTCAGGCTGTCTTGCTCACTGCATTTAGTAGGTCTCCCCTGGCCACCAATGATTTCTATTGCCTTACATCCAATGAACTTTTCATTATTTGATCACCTATTGTTGATCACTCTACTTTTCTTAAAACATTATTTTCCCCAAATTTCTCTGAAAGCAGGATTTTTCTGTTCATATTTCTCTAACATGTTCCCTTCCTTTTTCCTTTTCTAGGGCATCTCATTCTACCTAGCTCAGGAACCCTGGTGCTCCTCAAAATCTGTTAAATTTCTCTTCCTAGTCAATGATACTTTTCTAGGCAACCTCATCCACACCATGGCTCCTATTCACATATAGTCACTAACTTCTGCCTCTACCTCAGATTTCTTATCTGAGCTCCAATCCTTACTGAGAACTTTACATCTTTTCTTGGATATTTCAAAGAGAGCTCAAACTCAATATGTTCAAAATTAAACTTATAAACTTTCTCCTAAATCTGGTACACTTCTAGGAAATGGTACTATTATCCATCTAGCAGTACAAGACATAGACATAAAATTCATCCTTAAAACTTTCCTTTGCTTCATGTACCATGGCCAATAAATCATTAACTTATCACCAGTTTACTTCTTAAATCTTTTTCAAATTCATCAGTAGTTCTTCATTCTCTGACATCATACACTTAATTTAAGCTTCGTTCTCTGGCCTGTACTACTAAAAACAACATTCTTTAAACTCATTCTTACTCCTTCAAGTATATTCAATAGCCAGAGGCCACAGTAATGTTTTAGAACAAAGGTTGGCAAGTTTTTCTGTAAAGGAGTGGATGGTAAATGCGTTCAGCTTTGTGGGACATGTCTTTGTTGCCACTAGCCAATTCTGTCATTCGTAGTAGCTCAAAAAGCATCCATAAAGAGTGTGTAAATAAGTGAATATGGCTGTGCTCCCATAAAACTTTATTTACACAACATACAGATTTGACCAGAGGGACATATTTGCCAACTCTTATTCTAGAATACCAAACTGATCAAATGAATCCTTTATTTAAAACACATTAACTATTTCCCAGTACTTTTAAGCTAAATACTAAAAGCTAACCCAAGGTATTTTCAAGATCTGGTGCCTACATTCATCTCTTGTATACCTTCCTCCTCTCTTTATTTTGGTATCCGTTTTGCAGTTCTTCAAATGTATCCTGTTCCTTCCTGCTATAGGACTTGTCTTTGCTTTTTCTTCTACCTGAAGACTCTAGACTATGTTAAACGCTCCATGTTAATGTACTGCATATCTCTGTTAAAAACTGACTGCATGTATACTTTCACATTCCTTTGTTTAACTATGATTAATGCCTGTCACTCTAAGTAGATTAAGTCCAAGAAAGCAGGTTTTGTATCTGTTCACCATTGCATTCTTATCTCTTAGCACGTTACTTGGTACATTGCTCCATATGTGTACACATACTCACACAAGGTGAGAAATCATGGCTTGTTAATGGAACTAAATGTTCTAGTGGTGCCAGAAAGCCATTGAAGGGTTTTAATTAAAAGAGGGTCAAAAGACTAGCTTTAGAGTGTAGCATTAGCAGATTTCAAAATGCTGTTTATTTATTTATTGTTTCTTTTCTCTTTTATATTGAAAGCTTATGGACAAGCTCTTCTCTATATTTCTGTAAATTATTTTATATGTTTAATTTTGTTTATGTTTTCTCAACAAAATCAGTCTTTGTTTTTTTAAAAATTGTGTGAATATGAGTTTGGGATAAATGTGCTGAGGCTTAGTGTTCAAGTTTTGGGACCTAATGCCTTTTTTTTTTTCCCACAGCCACACAGGAGCCAAGTCTGCTGAAAGGATCTAATAAAAAATTTTAGTTGATACATTACACATAGATAGGCCACTCGTTATCACTCTATCAAGGTTTCCAGCACAGCCATAATTATTCTGCATGGGCGCTAACTATTTATTTCAATGGCAATTTATTTTATTCTGCTGGAGAGGCTTGGGAACCTAACATCCAGACAGCAAAATAAGGACTGATGACTCCTTTGTATATGAATCCATGTCTTGTTAGAGTCTCTCCCTGGTTCAATGCTGTATAGGTCATAGAACAGAAAAATAGTTGCTGGTCATCTTAAAAAGACATAGCATCACTGACTCACTATTGTTTTTTGTTTCATCTAAAGCAGTGGAATCAGTCCCCTTTCAGGCTGTGCTGGCATTAACCAACTGAGTTTATCACCCTCTCTACCTAGGAACTAGGTAAGTTTGACCTAGCAATCGCCAAACTCTTTTGTATATAAGGTTTCAGGTCCCAGTTAAACAAAATAAACAGTATACGTTTATATGTTTATATGCATAAATATGAGGCAAATTTGGATGGGCAGGGGAGGGAAGACTGACTGTCTAAGACATTTTGAAATCAGAAGAATGATACAAATAGCTCACCTATGAAAAACTTGGTAATCATGGGGTTCAAAGTGTAAAAACACTGCATTAGTGAGGAAAAGGCAAATATCAGGACACTGAGAAATGAGAGTTGTTTGTAAACTCAGTCCTTGTGGGATTTAAATTTTAGTATGTTCTTATTTATTATTTTAAAACCATGAGCACTCCAAAAGTCCCTCAGTAATCATGTCTAAGGAGTTGTAGATATAGACCATCTAGTCAAAGCCCCTTGTTTTACATTTAGAAAATGAGGGAACTTAAGTGTCTTGCTCAAGGTCATCCAGAAAAAAATAATAACAACACTTTTTTTGGAGTACTTAACATATACAAACACACACTTAAATGCAGCAGAACCCTATGAATTAGATATTATCAGCATTTATAAATGGGGATATTTAGAGCAAAGTGATTAAGTATTTTTCCAAAACCATGTCACTAGTAAGTGATAGATGGAATTAAATTTCCAGTCACCCTAATTTCATAGTCTAGGATATAATCCAACCAAATTCTTTTTCCACAATAGCATTTATCTTTATTGTTTTTATTTTATTGATTACTCCTGTTCTTTCAAGGCTATAACATTCTCTGCCCTGAAATCATTTGAGTTTCAAACTCAATATGAATATGTCCACCAAAACTTGACTAATACTTTATTTTTATTGCAGACAAATTTGTTGGGCTTTTATTTTCTACATTCATTTTCTTGACTACCAATCCTCATGCTATCTCTCCTATAACAGGTGGTGGATAAAGGCATTGTCACTACTGCTGCAAAAGGCCCAGGAGAATGTCTAAACCAGGTTTTCACAAAGGAATATATATAAAGGCTCAGCTAAAACCTGTGAGTATTTGTTTTATAAATCTTCCTAAGTTAGTAAGTCCTAATCATTTCTTTTCATTATCAAGAAACTTCTGTTTACTTTGTCGGTGTGAACTTTATGATACTTGAAAGATTTTTGGCTACCTCAATCTATGCAATTAAGCAGGTTTTGGAAAACATTTTATTAATGACTCATACATAAATGCCAATGAGAAATTAACACCATGATTTAATCAATACAGCACTTGCAAAGACAAAAAATTAGCACTTTACTTATCTTATATTGCCTTTACATGGGCAAATGTGTATTTCTTTTTAATCTTGGGGAAATATTAAAAATATTTTCCAGCTGTCCCACTAATAGTTTCTTGTAACACTTGAGTCTTAGGGAAACAAATTTAGAAAATGCTGGTTTTAAAGGCTCTCTTGGGGCGTTCCCTTTTTGGCTCAGTGGTTAACGAATCCGACTAAGAACCATGCATGAGGTTGCGGGTTCGATCCCTCGCCTTGCTCAGTGGGTTAAGGATCCAGCGTTGCTGTGAGCTGTGGTGAAGGTTGCAGACGCGGCTCGGATACCCCGTTTCTGTGGCTGTGGCGAAGGCCGGCAGCTACAGCTCCTGTTAGACTCCTAGCCTGGGAACCTCCATATGCCGTGGGTGCGGCTCTACATAAAAAAGGCAAAAAGACAAAAAATAAATAAATAAATAAATAAAGGCTCTCTTGGTTTTCTTCATTATCTCAACCTCAAGAATGCCTTCTAACATTGTGCAAACCACCACAGTACCCCAATGCACCCTCATAGTAGCGTTATGGCTCCTTTTGGATGGGTAAGCTTCTTCCTCTGGAAAATAGGCTAATATTTTTGATTATCTTCTGATGTAAGAAGTGTAAACAAGTAAGTACTGCATTCCAAACGTGGAGGTGTTTTTATTATGCTACAACTGTAAGATTTTAAAGCATTGTGATCTGAATTATAATACATGAATATAAAAGAAAGTCAGAGAACCATTATCAATTATCAAAAAGTTGCAGCATATAAAGCATGTATATGACATGTCTTCTTTTCATCTGTGAATATGCTTCTTTTATACTAAGTAGAAAACAATTTGGGGAGAAAATAAAGACCCCATTATTAGTCCTGATGGAGAACAGAATGAATTGCTGAACTGCTAACTCCTATACTCACTCAAATTCAAGGTATTCAGTTTTGAGATGGTCAAATACACAGAGTGATGCAAAGGATATTGAAAGATCTTTCCAGATTCGTAGAAAGATAAGTAGAAAGAGGATGAAGAGATTACAGATGAGTAGGCAAAGAAAGGAATCCCAAATGGAATGTTCTGGGGAACAAAGGTACTCCAGGTCCCCAGTAGTCTGATGAAGCCTATGCAGGGCAATGACTCCTGAAAGTAAGCTTCGTGGGTACAGTGTTTCCTGTCAAGACTGCTTCTGCACCAACCCAAATTTCACACCCAGCTCGATTGTAAGATTATTTTCAAAACTAATCTCTTTTTTCCACATCTGCTCTGAATGAACCATTCCATCCAGTCTTAGTTTGGGTGTTGCACAACCCCACATTTGCTTTCTTGTCCTCTCTATTCTGGATTCCTTTTGGAAAAGGGTGAATATGTCAGTAGCTATAAAGGAGTGTGTGTGTGTGTGTGTGTGTGTGTGTGTGTGTGTGTGTGTGTGTGTGTGTGTTTGAGGACATTTATCAGTATATGTAGTTCAGATACAGAAATTTCAGCAAGCTAGATGCTTCTGGGTGATGTTTAATCCCTTCAATCAAGCTTATTTTTTAGCTGGTCTTTATTAAGATAATGGAGCTGAGTATTAAGAAGAGGATGCATTTAAAATCTTCTAGGAGTTATTAGTGAAGACAGCTTTTCTTCCCTATGATGGAATGTTCCCCTAGATCTTTATTTGGCACTGATTTCTCCTGACTTGTATCCTTTTGGCAACTACTTTATTTCCACGTCTCTTCTGTATAATTCCTCCATTCCATACACTCTAGTTCCGAAGGGTGCATGGGGGCTAGGAAAACTACTTGACTTAGGAATTTTAAGCTTACAGGATTTAGTTAAGGGGCCTTCAGTAATATCTACAGCTGCACAGTGTTTAAATAAACACTTTGAACTAGTGTTAACTTGTTATATCTGTGTGCGCTTAAGGATTTTAAACTTTTTTAATTGAATGAAAGTTTCTTTAAATTTTATAATGCTTTACAATTTTCAAAAATTTCACAAACATAATTTCATATGATCCCATATTAATCCTTTTAATTTCCTACCCTTATATTGCCTTCCCGCCTTCTACTAGTAACCATTGGTAACCACTAGTTTGTTCTCTAAATCTGTGAGTCTGCTGTTTTTTGTTTTACTCATTAATTTGTTGTATTTTTAGATTACACATATGTGATATCAGTATTTGTCTTTCTCAGTCTGACTTATTTCAGTTAGCATAATACCCTGCAAGCCCATTAATGTAGCTACAAATTGCAAATTTTTGTTATATTTTCTGGCTAAGTAGTATTCCATTTGTGTGTGTGTGTGTGTATATTTATATATATATATATATATATATATATATATATATATATATATATATATACCTTTTAATATCTTTATTCATTTGCTGATGACATTAGGTATCTTCCATACCTTGGCTATTGTAAATAATGCTTCTATGATCATTAGGGTGCATGTATCTTTTTGAATTAAGTGTTTTTTTGTTTTGTTTTGTTTTGTTTTTGTATATCTACCCATGAGTGGAATTGCTAGGTCATATGGTAGCTTTCTTATTAGTTATTTTGAGGATCCTCCATACATTTTTCCACAGTGGCTCTACCAGTTTACATTCCTACCAATAGTATAGGAAGGTTCACTTTTATCCATGTGCTCATGAATGTTTATTTGTGTTTTCTTTAAACAGCCTTTTTGGTCTGATATTTTACGTTTAATTGTTCATCTGTAGGGTGAAAATATGTATCATTTTTTAATGAAAACTTTTACCTCCTTAACAATTAAATTCTTAACAATTGAACTTATTCTGTTTGGAATATTTATAATGTCTATACAGAAAAATGAAAGGTGATTATTCCAATTTCTTGCAGGCTGCTTGGGAGCCTGGGTGTTTAAGTAGACAAGTTTGAAGGAATAGGGTAAAGGTGCTTGTGGTATGATGATGAACTCTACATCCTAACTGGCTCTCAAACTCATATAGTAAAGCAAATTCTTAATGACCTATTTAAGAGTGTGGATGTGGATTATAACTTATTAAAATGGCTCTTGAATTTTCTCAGACAGATCTATTCAGTTCTTCCAAAGCCAGACAGTAACATTTCTTCTATATTAAAACTTCATTTCAGGATTGTCCTTATCCTAATTCAGTTCCTTATGCCTTCTCTTTGTGAACTTTTTCTTTGAAACAGAAACCTATACTAGTCCCTACTTCTCTGGCCAAACTGACTGCTTTTCTATGCCATAACCTTTGCTCTAACCTTAAAAAAAGCACCTTTATCAAATTACATTATTTTTATAATATTATCTAAAAGTGCTTGTCTACAAATCTAGAATAACCAAATTAAAAAACAAAAAAACACTTGTTGTTGCTACTGTTGCTTTGCCATTTTAAGAGAAGATAGTAATTTAGTTACTACTATGATCATAAGGCAAAGGATAAATTGTATGTTTATTTTAGCATTTAATATGGAAATTTCTGTTAAGATGAAGTCTAAATGATCATAACATCAGTTTAGGCAAGTATGTATCAATATTAAAAATAGATTAGTGGGCATTCCTGTCGTGGCTCAGTGGTTAATGAATCCAACTAGGAACCATGAGGTTGCCGGTTCAATCCCTGGCCTTACTCATGGGTTAAGGATCCAGCGTTGCCGTGAGCTGTGGTGTAGATCGCAGACGCAGCTCGGATCCCGTATTGCTGTGGCTGTGGCGTAGGCCGGCAGCTACAGTTCCAATAATACCCCTAGCCTGGGACCCTCCATATGCTGCAGGTGAGGCCCTAAAAAGACCAAGAAAAAAAAAATAGATTAATGGAGTTCCCATTGTGGCTCAGCGGGTTAAGAACCTGACAAGCATCCATGAGGATGTGGGTTGGATCCCTAGCCTCACTCAGTGGGTTAAGGATCTGCTCTTTCTGCAAGATGCAGTGTAAGTCACAAACCCAGCTCAGAACTGACATTGTTTTGTTAGGTAGGACAGGATAGGGTCTCTGAAGTGGGTGATTCAAAACAGGCCATTTATCATTACCAAAAACAGGAGGCCTGCGATCAAACAGTGAAGACATATGCAGATACCAAAGGCATGCTCTTCGGAGCATCTCCCTATAACCTTTTTCCCATGTAGATAAGGCATTCTCTCCCCAAACCAGTGCACTCCCTTATCTATGCAAGGCACAGGACAGGAAACTAGTGGGTGTGGGGCAAGAGAATAGGGGTTGCCAAACAGGTGTGTGATATAAGGAGAGACCAGTTGCAGCCAGCGCCAGTCCCTATGCAGGGTGGCCCTCTGTCTCTGAGGGTGCAAATTAAACTTGCTGTACACTGCTTCCTGACTCTTGACTGCATCCTCCTGGCTTGGGGCAATGGACTGGAAAGTTTCATTAAAAGAGCCTAGGTCAGAGCGGTTACACTGAGGTTCATTTCGAGGGGAAATTCCCTTCCACCCCGAACCCCCTGTGTTCCAAGATGATTAATTCCACCTGGAGAGACCCCCCCCCCCCCAGCCTCCATCTCTGCATGGCAAGACTGGGTCTATCCCAGCACTGCTGCAGCACCTCCTGGCCTGAACAACCTCCTACCAGACCACCTGCCTCCATCCTTGTTCGATGATGCCTACTGGCTCTATCCCAGAGCCGCTACCGCGCTTCTCAGCCTGAACCTCCAAATCCTTGTGTGTAGACAAAGACTGAAGGACATGGCTCAGAGCAGACACATCTGACAGTTGTGGTTGTGGTGTAGTCTGGCTGCTGCAGCTCTGATTTGACCCCTGTCCTGAGAACTTCCGTATACTATAGGTGTGGCCCAAAAAAGGAAAAAAAATATTAGCACAAAAATCAATTTTTTTTGTAAGATTTACTACTAAATCAAATATTGAATTATCAGAGGCAAGATGAAAGGGAATCAGGTGTTGAGAAGAGCTAGTCTTCATTTCATCTTTTGCTTCTGCCTGACTCCTATCACTTGCCACAGTGTTGAGAAGACAGTAGGGAGAACCTGGCACCCATAAAGTCACTTACCACAGCAGAGCAATCTTACCTAATTGAACAAAAAAAAAGCGGTTATTTGCATTAGCTCCTGCTCTGTATTTTCCATCTCCAAATGGGTTAGTAATTCAATTGGGGCCAAAAAGTAGGAGGAATAGCAAGATCCACTCTGGCCTCATTTTTTCCAACAGTTTACAGGAGGCCTGGATTTTCTGGGTTGTTAGGAAGAGTGCTCAGATTAATAAAGTGTGCTTTAGTTCTCATTTGGCTATAAATCCTTGTCTGTATATTCTACAGGCCATTACCTCAGAAGGATGGAGAATAAGAGGCACAAAAACTTTTGTTCCTACCCAAATGCCCTTCACATTTCTCTCTGCCAAGATTTTGCACATCCTGTGTCTCTAACTGGAATTCCTGTCAGTCCCATCCATCCATTATTAACTTCTCAACTCCTCTTCCCATAAAATGGCCAAACTCTGATAGAATTTTGCCAGTGGCATTTATATAGCATTGTATTACATGTATTTCTGTAGACTTTATTTTTAGAGTAGTTTTAGGTTCACAGAAACTTGAACACTTGAGCAGTAAGTACAGAGTTCCTTTTTAGCCCCTCTTCCTACTCATACATAGCCTCCTCATTATCAATATCCTGAAACAGAATGATACATTTGTTACAGTGGTTAAACTTTCACTGACACCTTATCATTCAAAGTCCACAGTTTACCTTAAAGTTCACTCTAGGTGTGGTACATTCTAATGGTTTTGACAAGTATACAATGAAATGTATCCACCACTGAAGTATTATACAAAATAGTTTCATTGACCTATAAATATGTTTTTATTAATTGTCTTATTCTCTTTACTAAAATATATGATTCTTAAGGGGATGGGCTGATTCTTATTGATCATAGTTTTCCCTGTGATGAAATGAACAGTGTTCTGTGTGATGCTGAGGATTAAAAAAAAATGTTTATTGAATTGGTAATTTTCAGTGACTATAATATAGAAAGAAAAGTGTGCATCTCGTATGCATCTCAGTTCTATTGAAATGCAATCCTGTTTTTATTAGAATGATCCCTGATTACCAGGGAGTAAATGTTCCCAAATTCAATTAAAACATGAAAAGGAATTTCATAGTTTGGGATGAGTCAAAGAATCAATATTGTTAGTTTTAAAATTAAACATCTTATGTAACTTTATACCTATTTAAGGTTTGTTTGTTTTTTTTGTCTTTTTTAGGGCTGCACCTGGGGTATATGGAAATTCACAGGCTAGGGGTAGAATCAGAGCTGTAATTGCCGGCCTACACCACAGCCACAACAACACGAGTCCAAGCCACATCTACAACCTACATCACAGCTCATGGGAATTCGGGATCCTTAACCCACTGAGTGAGGCCAGGGATCAAACTCACATCCTCATGGATGCTGGTCAGGTGTGTTACCACTGAGCCACAACAGGAACTCCCATATTTTAAGATTGTTGTGTCTAGTTTATAGAAGAGGTAAAAATCCTCAAAATTTTATATTAGCTCTTATATTTTACTCTTCCTCCTTTGCATCACCATAGATCTGACTCTCACATTTTATATTCCTTAAAACAGGAAACACTACATGCTGTACATTTCAGTCATGGCTTAGATACATAAAGATCATACTTGAAAGATGATGCCACTTTGGAGTTTACTTGGGATGTATCACGGAATTTGTCCTTGTTACATGTAGTTTAATATTTTTTACCACTTATTTGTGTAAAGGTCTGGGTATTCTGTACCTTTATACATAATTACTTTGAGAGAAAATATTTTCATAATTTTGTTAGGCATTTTAAATGAATGTGGATAGTTGGTTGTCTATTCTCAAGGCAATGAAAATGTCTTTAATTTTTGAATATTATGGATGACAGTGTAGTAAACAAAATTCTATACTTATAGCCAAATTAAACAAACTAAGCTGAAAAGAATAAATGTAAAGTCCTGAATAGAGGGCCAAAACTTAAAGCAGGAAATATTAATTAACATTTAAATTACCACTAACTTTTTTAATGATTTTTATTTTTTCCATTACCACTAATTTTTTAAAGCCTAAAAAATTATGGTTAATTATACATCCAAATTGAGTGAACATTAAGTATCTTACAAAAGCACTAATATCTTTAAGGACCACAGTCATAGAAATGTAGAGGTGATGATCCTACTTATTGAATTCTTGTCACAGGTATACCTAGAATACCTAGAAGAGTGTGTTCCTTTTAGGGAGCTCTTAAAAGGAATATTAGAATGAACCCAGAAGAAAAAGTATCTGTGATGATCTGTTTACTCTAAAGAAAATATATTAATAAGTCCCTAGCACCATATTAATTATGTCAAAGTTTACTTCTTTACTAAAGATTATTTTATGTTTATTAAATGCTAGTAATTGTGTTTTGCGATGTAGTTGTGTTAGGCAGAAATAAAGGCTCCGCAAATATATCTATATTAGATTACCCGAAGTAGATGGAAATGATACTTGACACAGGAAAAGTTACTTTACAGATGTGATTAAATCAAGGGCCTTGCAATAGAGGGATTATCCAATCAAATTATATGGGTCGTTGACATTGGAGAACCTTTCTGGTTCTGTGAGGTGATGATAGAAGCATCATCAGAAAGATGCCATGTGGAAAGCTATGAAATGGAGAAAAAGGATGGATCATGAGCTAAGGATACAAGTAACCTCTAGAAGCTGGAAGAGTCAAGGAAACAGACTTTTCCCTCCAGGAAGAAATGCAGTACTGCCAATAACTTGATCTTGCCCATGAGACCCCAGTTGGACCTCTGACCTACAGAACTAAGATAACAAATTTGCATTTCCTTAAGCCACTGTACGTGGTCGTTTGTTACAGCAGCTTATTCTTTAGTGGGGGAGGTTTACATAACAGAATTCCCAAATCACAAACATGAAGAGTACTCTGAAGGAAAAATGACCAAAACTGTGTGAGCCTGTCCATATGCAGTCTAGTTATTGAGTTGATGACCAGGAAGGATTAAACATCCATGAGTGACAATCTGGAGAGTCATAAAAGCATCCTCAGAGACTACTGAGATACAGTGTTTCTGCCGGATCATAGTGTAATAAAATTCAGTCAAGGAAGTAGAACCACTGTGGATTCAGGATTAGAAATTGATTATAGAAATGGAATATCAGAGGACTAATTCAGTCAAGCTAAGCCCAATCCTGTTTAACCACTAAAAAGGGGCCATGATAGAGGAGTCAATGGAAGTTAGTTCCTTTGTGTGTCTATAGGAATGGGTCCAGTGAGAGGGCTGGGGCCATTGCTGAACAGGCCATTAGTCAGGAAGAAAATCTGGCCATAAAGCAGAAAAGACAGGGAATAACTTGAACCTTGGTAGCACCTTTGTATCTTTCTTTTACCACATCTAACATTCAGTTGAGTAGCGGCTCCCAACATTCAGAGAATAGGGGCTTCTTCTTCAATTCTGCCTCCATAGCTTATGCAGATTTCTCTTTTGACCAAGTCAGAACCCACACCATACACGGAAGAGGACTGTGGGAAATGTGTTTGCTGGTTTCACCAAGTTGACAATAGAAGAGTCCATCACTGCAGGAGCCATACTTTTAAGAGGAGCACAGATGATTTTTTTATTGGCATGAGAAGGCATCTGAGGTGGTTTGGGAATATTAAAATGGCACTATGTGAGGAAGTCTACCTCATATTTTGTGAATCCTTCCATATTTACACACTCAGGTGTCAAAGTCAACTGAAAATTACTGTTAAACTTTTTTTCTCAGAATTTTTGTAATTCCTTGTCTTTTTCATAGTAATTCACTTTACTTTTTCCAGTGCATTAGTGAGGGAAATGTCAGTTGTGTATGCCCTGTGAGTAGGAAAAACTCAGTCCTATGTTTTTTCCTTTACTCTCTCACTACTACCACACTCACAACACTCCTGCCACCAGTTTTTCCCATAACAAGCAATTTGCTATGAAACCAGGTGAATGTCCTACAATTTAACTCAACTCTGACACTGTCTACCTGAACACAGCCCAAGGTTCCTTAGGTTAATGGCTCAGTCCCACGAGACTGCCCCTCTACTTCAGATGACTGTTGCAAGTAATAGGTCCCTAAGTTCATCCACAATTTCTGTCCTACTTGGCTAAAAAGTATTAGTTCTCATGACCTCCTCCCCCTCAGATTTGAACTAGAACAACTCACAGAACTTGGGAAAACACATTTATAAGTTTATTATGTGATAAAGAGCATGATGAAAGCTACAGATGTACAGTCAGATGAAGAAATACATAAGGTGGGTCTGGAAGGGTCTCAAGCACAGGCGCTTTTGTACCCGTGGAGTTGGTTGGAGTACATCACTATATGTACTCCATATAGTGGATGCATTCACTATATGTGATGCATTTCACTAACCTGGAAGCTCTCTGAACTCCAACACTTTGGAGAGTTTTTGTTTGTTTTATGGCCATGCCTGTTGCATGTGGAAGTTCCCAGGCCAGGGATCAAGTCTGAGTCACAGCTTCAGCAATTCTGGATCCTTAACTCACTGTGCTGGGCCAGATTTTGAACCTATGCCACCGGAAAGACACCACCAGATACTTAACCTGCTGTACCATGGTGAGAAGTCCCCACACTTTGAGGATTTTTATGGAGGCTTCATCATGTAAATCACTAACTCCATTTCCAGCCCCTGTCCCTGCTTTGTAGAATGGGGGCCAGGGCCAAAAATTCCAAGTTTCCGTTACGGCTGGATCTTTCTGGTAATCAGCCCTCATCCAGGATCCCATAAGAGTCACCTCATTAGAGCAAAAGGTACTGCTATCACCCAGGAAATTCAACACACATCCCAACCACAGTCCTCCTCTCTACCAGCTGAGCTATCAAAGGGTGTACTCACCCAGGAAATTCCAAGGAATTTAGGAGATCTGTATCTGGAACCAGGGTCAAAGACCAAATATGAGCATAAAACATGCTCCTAGTGCTCTTATCACTTAGGAAGTTACAAGAGTGTTGGAAGCTCTGTGCCAGGAACTGGGGACAGAAACTGATATAAATATATTCCATAACTTCACACATTGACAGGAATACATTGACAATGATACTGAAAGAATTGTTCCAAGAAGAGAGCAAGTTAATGATATTTTGATGTAATGGATATTTCTTTTCATTTGCCTAAAAACACCCATGTTAGAGCATTAGTTAGACTTTAAAAATAATCCACATATTAGAAATATCACCAGTTTCTTCTTAGAATAATTTTCTTTTAATTTTTATATTATTTTTCTTGAAAATTTGTCGTACTACCCAAGGCCGTGTCTTAAACAAGGTATTTGAACAATTTAAAAATATATTACTGTTGATTTGTTGTTTTCTATAAAATATTCAAGAAATTCAATTTTAGTACTATACAGATTATTAAAATGAAGAAAGTATTTTCAATTTCATTTTGTTGTATCTAAGTTGCTATGGTGGCAAATATTATACATATTTAAATGTGGGATAGCATTTCATATTAGCATCAATAAAATCCTTAAATATTTTGAGTAGTGGAGACTGGATGTCAGTTACTTTATAAATCTTGCCAGTGATTTGGATTGTTGTGCACTGATGTGTGAAGCATGTGAAGGATATCCTTAGGGTTTAACTTAAGCATCATAAGTAAAATTGCCATCACTAATTATCGTACTCTGTATTTATCAGTCCATAAGTAAGCCTTATTTTCTATCTTAGCAATGCCATAAATCATTTCCATAAAAAACTATACAGGTAAAAGAGAAAAATATCACATCATAATTGAGTTGAATTTATATTTTCCATTCCATCATAAAAATATTTAATGATCCACAGATAATGTGCCATTTTCTCATAAATATGCCATAATATTAATTCAGAGTGCCATAAATATTCATTCAAATAGAAGTTATTTGTCTCAAAACATAATGCTATTACAGTTCATATACATATATGTGTGATACATATAAATAACTATAAGAGAACAATCACCCACACACTTCTTGTTGCTTTATAATTTAATATAACAGTTCTTAGTTATGTTTTGTTTTGTTGCTACAGTATTTACATAAATGTCTTTGAAAGGCTTTAAGTAGTACATGGACTCCCCAAGTCCTTCCATAGGCCTTCCTCCTCCCTGTTACCTTTCTCCTGCTCAGGTCATGCATTTATTTTTTTTGTTAGCCATCTACAGGCATTGCAGTTTGCTGATCCCCTGATCTATAGCATATTATATATCACTCTCTCCTGTAGCTTACTTATTGTGAATCCATCTCATCACAAGGCATAAAAACGATGATATCTGAAATATTAATGGCATTTTCTCAGAGTTGGAGAATTCTAGATATTTACTTTGGTCTATATTTATTTATTATTCATCTTTTTAAATAGTAACACTGAAAATAAACCCAGAAAATTAAATAAAGCAATTTCCTTTCTGAATAAAAAGTACTAAAGTACTACATGGTAATAAAGAATAACTAAAAGAGCAACACTCCAAAAGGAAAGTGGATCAAAGATATAAACAATTATTTAATGGATAAAAGATAAAGAATATACATTTAGAAATATGTTTAATTCTTTAATAATCAAATAAATGCAAAATAAAGCAACAGTTTGGATGTGGGGCAGAAGAAGAAGGGGAATGATTACTCTAAGGCTATTTCCTTCAGTAACTAAAACTACGATTGGTCATTGGTGACATGTAAAACACCTTAAGGAGGAAGATGAGAAGTCAAGAAACCTAAAAGATATCTAAGCAAGAAGCCAACCTGTCCGTTTGGATATATGAGCCCAGAGCTAGGAAAAAGTTCCAGGCAGGAGCTATAAAGGTGAGTGTTGCCTACAAAGAGATAATATTCTAAGCCTTGAAACTAGATGAAGTCATCATGCAAGTGACTGTATATGTTCTAAGGAACATATAAGGACTGAATCCTAATGTTTAATCCTAATGCATGATAATGTTTTACATTTGGATAAAAGTAGAGGAATCAGTAAAGGAATTTGTGAGTCAGAAGAAAGCCCAAGATATCGTGGTTTTTCTGAAAGAAAAAAAAATTTCATGAGAGAACTGATCATTGGATTCATCAGTATGGAGGTTACTGACAAGAAAGACCAATTTCAGAGAAGTGATAGAAGTGAAAATCATATAGATGGGCTCAAGAGAGAATGAGAGAATAGGAATAGAGGATTTGCAGATAGTGGGGTTAGAGAACTTTTTTGGGGGGGGAGCAGTGAAGTAGGGAAATAGCTAGAAGGGAATTTGTGTTGAGAAGACCTTTCTTTTAAAATGGGAGAAAGTATTGTATTAGGCTAATGAAACTTTATTACTATTCAGAGGAAAATTAATAACAAAAAATGGGGAAATAACTAGAGAGTAGATGAGGGAAGATGAAATCTAATGTATAAGTGAAAAAGTCAATGTTAACTAGGAGCACAGGCTGTTCACACATGCAAGTCAGTGAGTAGATACAAAGAGCTACTGAGATTTTTAAATATTGTTTCAAATTATTTTGTAAAGTTTAGAGGCAATGCTATCTAGCTGAGAGTGTGGATGGGTAAACAGATATTGGAGACTTGAGTTTAAGGGAGAAAGGAATGTCTACATTAAAGTGGAAGAGGATATATTACCCAAAAATTTTAAGTTGATATGCTCTGGGAAAATATGTCATAATATTTATTGTTTTCTCCATTCAAATTATGATTTCTTATACATAGTTCCTTACTAAGGGACCAAATGGATTCTAAATGTATGATGGTCTCCAGGAAATACCCTCAAACCCATTAGCCAAACACAGGTTTGTGTATTTATTTCTCTATGTGCTGGGAGAATCAATATTATTAAGTGACTGAATCAGTGATATATACACATGGCTGTCTTCAAACTTTGAAAATCAAATTATTACATGATTAAGCTAAATATTTAGGCATTATAAATGACACTGTGTTTTCCTTCCATTTTTAATAAAATATATTGATGTTTTTGTCATCATTTACAAATAAATTTCCTTTGATTTTAACCCAGAGTATCAGAGAGAGAACATGGAGGTCTAGTTTGATTTTCTGTTGCCAGTGTTGTCTCTCCAGACCATACATGGAGGAATTCACATTGGTGTATTCTCTAAATCAAAAGCTGCTGTAGTCTCCACTTCTCTGTGTAAGCTTGTTCACACAGAACGATCTTTGTGCAGACAGATATTTTTCTCCCACAGAAATGTTTCATTTTGGTTATGGTTCAGATTTTTTACGGTTCTTCCTTCAATGTTTTTCTTTGAAGGCTACTGAAAAATGCTAATATGATCACTTCATGTGACTACTTCAACTTGACAATCCCTTAGGTCTGTTCTACCCAATCATGGTAGCCAATCATGGTGGCTATTGAACACTTGTGACGTGTTTCATGCAACCAGGGAACTAGATTTTCAGTTATATTTAAATATAATTAATTTATGCAACTTTATTGCCTTCATAGGACTGTAGTTCACTTTAACCATTGAAAACTTAGTGTACAGTTGAGATGAGCTCAATGTAAAATAATGAATTTAAAAACTTAGTATGAAAAAAAGAAGGTGAACTATCAACTTGATACAGTTTTATCAATTTACATTTACCTGCTGAAATAATAGTAAGTTGGTTTAAATAAAATACATAAAAATAAAATACTTAAAGTATTTAGTTATAAAATGTTTTATGTAAAATAAAGTTTTAAATATTAAAAAATATATATTTTATTTTTTAGTGTGGCTACTAGAAAATTCAAGATTGCAGATGTGGCTCACATTATATTTCTACTATGCAGCATTTCTCTAGGTTATGAAACATAAACTTTATGCCAGATGAATAGAGAGGTTCCTAGGTTGCTGCTGTTGTGAGGCATCTTTCCATCTAGTGAGTCAAAGAGCCTTCTTGATCATTTTTTCTGCGAATTCAGAATTGACACAGAGGAGCTATGGGATTTAGACTACCTTTTTAAGAGAATTATCTAACCCTTTATGTTAATAAAGGGTGCCAGAGAAGATAGTGGATCTCCTTTTTGGTGTGGTTTCAAAAAGAGCTTGAATCAGTATTTGATAGAGACGATACAGTGATCTGATAGAGAAATAAGTACTCATCTTGTGAAAGCTTTCCAGTAAATTTTTTAGTTTCAAAGTCAGGAACAAAGCAGATCTACAGATACTTTGCAAGACAAATTGGTAGTATGTGCATTCCTGGTCAAGAGTTAAAATATATAATGGCCCTTCATATTTTGAGTTTGATTTGACTTGCTTTGGTTTGATCATACCTTTTCTATTTGTTTTCTCTTTATTTGATTTTCTCATTTTATTTTCCAAGAAAATAGCAGAGCAGTATACCTAGCCCTGGGCAAATGTATCAGAATGTTGAAGTTTTATTTGGTGTCTTCTTTTTCTCACGGTGATATCCTTTTTCCTTTTGGCAGTATGTCCAATGCCTAGGGCTACACAAGGTCTCCATTTGGAGTCCCAACCAAAGATTTCCTTTTTATAAGAGAATAAGTCAATCTGTGTTAATATATGCCATGGAAATTTTTTACTATTTCATGGGCATGATGCCTTATCCTAATAGAATAGAAATCTCAAGTTCCATGATAGGCAGTTGGTTTATAACATTCTGAGAATGAGCAAAATTTGAATTTTACTATTTGACAGCTGTCTGTTTCTCCTGTTGGACCTATTAAGGATCTGTTGGTAGGTCCAATTTAATTTATTGAATCTTTTTTCTTGTTTGGCAAAGGAAATTATGTTATTTTCCAAAGCTCTGGTAGAGTGCATTACTCTATGCAGAAGTAAATCATTCACTTTCAAAATTCTCAAGTTCTTAGAATTCCTTAAAAAATATATACTAATGGTCCTACTGTACAGCACAGGAAGCTATATCCAATCTCTTGGGATAAAACATGATGGAAGATAGTGTGAGAAAAAGAATGTATACATATATATTACATGTTACTATGCTGTACAGCAGAAGTTGACACAACACTGTAAATCAACTATAGTATAATTAAAATGTAGTAAAAACTAACAGTGTGTTGATAGAGCAATGCTGCATGCTCTTCACCTAACCAGTGTAAAAGTTTTATGTATCTATTTGATGGGAGGCATTTTTGAGTTAGCATAGCTTTATTTTTTCCCTGGTGCGTGGGATTTCATTGCTTTGGTCCATGTGGGATAGTCCTCAAAGTGACGGATGACTCACTATGAAACAGCTGTGACCTGACAGAGTTCTTGCTGGCGTTGCATTTTCTGTGTAAATTTGATTTTTTTAAAAACAGTCATCATTATGTCATTGCATTCTTTGCTTCCATGTTGGTGGCTGTACTCCCTGGGGATGGAGTAACACCCTCATATGCTGGAGGTGGGGGACGGGTGATGAAACAGATGGGCTGGCATGGACAGCATGAAGATGAGGAAAGAAAGATGGCAATAAATATAAGAATTTGCAGGCCAAAAGAACAGACAAGCTGGCCTATTTACTATGAAAGCTAGGACAGGCCCATTATGTGATGTTTTAAAATTTTAGAAGTGACCTACTGGGACTGGTAATCATCAGTGAATGCTGTGTAGTAAGGCAGATCCTAGGTAAAACTACACTGTTCCTCATCAGTCTCACACCCTCCTTCCTGCAGTGCTCTCTGAATCTTGGAGCACTCCCCTGAAGTCCTTTTCCATCCTTTTCTAGAAATGGAGTCCTGAGCACATCCATAGCTTATCTGGTTCTCAGTTCCTTCATCACTAAAAATTGATGAAAATAACATCCATTTCTCAAGGTAGTTTTAAATATTAAACATGTGTAACAATTTTAGAATAGTGGCTAGCCTATGAATGTATTTAGGATGTATAATTTTTATTACTTGAGAAAAACCAAACAAAATTATGTGATATAAAGATCAAGCCCTTGGATCTGTTCTCCTTGAACAAAATTAAATTATCCAAATTTCTTTCTTTCCTCTACCCTCATCAAAACTTATTGTCTTATGTACCGTTTCATGAAAGCCTCTCCTCCCTCCTCAATTCCAGATTATTAGAAGTTTCATACCAGCAGCTAATTGCTAGATTTGGGGTATAGATTACTCTTTTGTGCCTGTACAGTTTTTTAAACAATTTAATTAAATGCCAGTATTTATAAATTCAGATATTTCTTGTAAAATTATGATCTCTAACTTGCCTTGGAAAAAAATCAAAAACGTCTGTCAGCCATGAGACAGCAGCCTCACAAGAGTACACTCAGTTGGAATTAAATAGCAGCAGCCCTCTTTTGATCCTTTAAATATCTCCAACTTCCCAGTTTCCACTCTCCATTATATTTCCTTACAACCCAACCTGTTTCACCTTTCATTGCCATTCTTGGCCCTGTGAATATGTGTTTGTGATTCAGGTGTTATTGTCATCTTTCATAGCAGGCCTATTTGTGTCTTTAACAGGACCTTTTACAAAAGAAAAAGAAGGCGTTCCCTAGTGGTTTATGGTGTATGGATTTGGTGTAGGGTGTATGGATTTGGTGTTGTCACTGCTGTGGTTTGGGTTGGATCCTGACCCAGGAAATTCCACCTGCCACAGATGCAGCCAAAAAAAGAAAAAAATAAATAAAAAGAAAGGGAAAAAAAAGAGAAAGAATAGTGAGTCCAGACATGGAAAAATGTTATGCCATATTTGTATAGGAAGACACTTAATTCATATTCCGAGTCCTATATATGTGCCACATACTGTATGCTTAATATCTATTAAATCACTTGACCCTTTTGACCTAAATCAAATAGACTGCCATGCCAGAAATTTTTCAAGCAAAGATTGGTTATTTATTCAGGATCAGCAGAAAATTGTAGCTTGGGATCCACAACCACAGCAAGCCATGTGCAAGTTCCCCAAATGGCAAGGGAAGTACAACACATTTATAGAGGAGAAAAGGAAGTTGGGAGTAATATGGCAAACAAAGAGTACATTTTTCATTGGCTGAGTCCTTGCTTGGAAAGAATAGTAGTTTTTCCTTTTGGTCTCTTGTATAATCACAGAGTATGAGATCTCCATTTTCTAGTCTCTTAACTTTATTTAATTGAGGTTTCTGTTTATTAATTTTTTACATTTTCTTCTTTTTGACCAAATTCTTTCTCTGAAAGCATTATTGATTAAGAGATATTTTCTAGTTTAATTGCCTTTTTGTCTGTCACTGCCGGAAAGGGCCTTAAATAGGTGTGATGTCTCATATCAAAAGGAAAACACACAGATTAGAAACCTACTGAGGTCACACTCAAGTAACGAAGAGGAGTAGCAGGAAGAAATCTCAGGCACTTGTGACTAAAGTCAGTATGTAATCAAGATCATAGACATTGGAAATCATCTGCAGTGTTATGTCTTCATCAAAGATTTGACCACTAACTAGCATAGGGTTGGTCCAAATGTCTTAGGAAAGCTGTCCTATCAGATGTCATTAGTTCAGTTCTGGGAAATCATTACTGTCAAGTCACCAGATTGCTTACAGGTGCAATCAAAGTTCCTTGCTTTCAGAGTTCCAGTCGTGGCTCAGTGGTTAACAAATCCAACTAGGAGCCATGAGGTTGCGAGTTCAATCCCTGGCATCACTCAATGGGTTAAGGATCCAGCGTTGCCTTGAGCTGTGGTGTAGGTTGCAGACTCGGCTCAGATCCCGCGTTGCTATGGCTGTGGCATAGGCCGGCAGCTACAGCTCCAATTAGACCCCTAGCCTGGGAACCTCCATATGTCGCGAGTACAGCCGTAGAAAAGTCAAAAAGACAAAAAAAAAGTTTCCATGCTTTCTTTTGGTATATCACATGAATCCAAGAGTCCATTCCTTAGAGTTTGGTAACACAAGGGTTGGTTAGCAGTACCTAAGGGTGACCTTTCCAGGGTGGTTGAAGAGAGTTCCTCTGGAGGATGTTTTCTAGTAGGTGAAATTTCTGGGTTACAGGATGTTATGCTCAAGCACATCACAAGGTGTGATGCTGGAGCACACACTATGAAAAGGTTGCTCTACCTATGCATGTTTTTTTTTTTTAATAGAAGCAATTAGGCCTTTGCAATATTGGAGTATCTCTCCTTTTATCAGTTGGTCAAAAGAAGTAAGAGCCAAGTGCATTGGGCATCCTGTGACAGCCTCAAAGAGTGAGAGTTTATGGGTTCCAGAAGTGTGGATATGAAATTTAGAAGGACCTACAGCAATAGTTTTGGCCAATTTGGAGGTACCCTACAAATTTTCCAATTGAGTCTTAATACTGTTAGTGCATTGGACTAAACCAGAGGATTGAGGGTGGTAAGAACAGTAAAAGTGTTGTAAAAACAGCTAAATAGTGTAGACCTGTTAGATATCTAGCCAGTAAAATGGGTTCCTTAATCTCTACGAAGTTGGAAAGGAGTTCCCTAGGTAGGAATCATTTTTTCCAAAATGAAATTAACCACAGAAAAATTAGTAACCTAAAGGGAAGACATCAGTCCAGTATGGAAACATATAGACCATGACTAAAACATATTGATATCCATGAAACAGAAAAAGTTGTATGAAATCCATTTGCCAGACTCGAATGATCCATTAGGCAGTTTAAAAAGTATGGAAGCAGTATGGATAGACTTCCCTGGTTTGTACGTTGGAGAAATGGGACAAATGAGGTAGGTACTTTTTGCAGTCTTGATAATGGGTCCCTGCCAAATATCGATTCATGAAGACCATCATTTTGTTAGTAGATCAGTGGTTTAATGAATGGACCTTGGTGAGGGGTGGGAATTTTAGTCTTCAGTAGGACTTGGGTAATATTTGGTCTATACCTGAGCTTTCTCTTTTTATTAAACCAAGAGTTTTCATTTCCAGTCCTGTTTTCCTTTTCTGAGGCAAGTTACTGGGCCTCTCTTGTTAGTGCTTCTAAATAGTCATTTTCAGAAATATCCCTTTGGACTGTGGCAAAGGTTTGGCTGCTGCTGGTCCATTAAGGGCAGCATTCCTTGTAGAAATATTAGGAGAATGATTTTCCATAGCTTCTAGAGAATCAAGTTTAGAATGCCCCAGAATTTCAATAACAGCTAAAGAGGCAGGTAAAAGTATTGCATCCAATAATTCCTGAATATAGGAGCCATTTAAATTTTTATTTCTGCTGGAAATAAGGAAACCATGTTGCTTCCACAACATTCCAAAATCATGAACTACTCTGAAAGCATAGTTACTGTCAGTATAAATATTGGCTGTTTTGTCTTGGTCAAGTAAAAGTCCATGTAATGGTGTATAATTCAGCCTGTTGAGCTGAAGTACCTATAGGTAAATATGCTGCGTCAACATTGCTAGGAGTTGCAAAAGCATACCCGGCACAATATTTGTCATTGTCACCTTTTAAGTAAGAACTGTCTGTGAACCATGGGAAGTTAGCATTGTCGAAAGGAATTTCATGCAAATTATCATGAGCAATCAGAAGGTTGTCTGTCAGCAATAAAAAAAATAATAAAATAAAATAAAATAAATGAGTTGTGGCTCAGTGGGTTAAGAACCTGACTAGTATCCATGAGGATGCAGGTTTGATCCCCGGCCTCGCTCAGTGGGTTAAAGAATCTGGCATTGCTGCAGGCTGTGGCTTACTTTGTGGATATGGCTTGGATCTGGCGTTGCTGTGGCTGTGGTGTAGGCCAGCGGTTATGGCTCTGATTCAACCTCTAGCCTGGGAACCTCCATATGCCATAAGTGTGGCCCTGAAATGACCAAACAAACAAACCAAAAAACAGTGTACTTCATTAGGTGATGGAGGTTAAGTAGCAGGGTTGAAGTTATTATGTAAGGGAATCATGTGAGAAACAGTTAGTAAAAGGACTTCATTAAGAGGTGAGGCAGCTGAGAAATGTTGAGCATAAGAATTTAGGAGAGTTTTAAATGAATGAAATACAGTATGGTTAAAGGGGGATCCCACAGCGATTTTCTCAGTGGTCTTAACCGACAAGGCAGTGGCCATAGTGGTTCTAAGGCTAACGGGCTATCCCCATGCCTCAGGGCCCAATAGCTGGGTATAATACTCTCTGGGTCAGTGGTAGTCTCAGTGTATTGGGTGAGTACCCCAGGTATATTCTTTTTCATATACAAAAAGAAAAAAAAGGGAATCTGATAATTGGGATGCCCAAGGGCATGTGGGTTCATCAGACTCCCCTTTAAGTTCTCAAAGGCTGGGCTGGTTCTTCCCAAAATGTTGGGTTGGGGTTGTTAATCTTGAATAAAACATACAGAGATCTGGCCATAAGAGAGAAATTTGGAATCCAATTTCAACAATAATGAAATAGGCTGAGGAAACCTTACAGTTGGTGCTTGGTTGGGAATGTGAAGAAACTTAGGACACCATGAAGTCTATCTGATCTAGGTATAACCTTGTTCTGATTCCAGATGCCCTAAATATTGAACATGAGTTTGGGCAGATTGCAATTTTTCCTTGATGACCCCGTGTCCTTTTAAGGCTAAAATCTTTAGCAAGTGGATGCTGTCCCCTGTCAGGAGGCTTGAGAAGAACAAAGAAGCAAATCATTTACATATTGCAGCAAAGT
Organism: Catagonus wagneri; assembly: GCA_004024745.2. Classification (NCBI taxonomy): domain Eukaryota; kingdom Metazoa; phylum Chordata; class Mammalia; order Artiodactyla; family Tayassuidae; genus Catagonus; species Catagonus wagneri. The sequence continues at coordinate 4,106,020 of PVHT020000105.1, read as the reverse complement.
AGAATCTCTAGAAAATTATATCATACCAATCAGCCTTCAGGATTTATGAGAAATAAAGACTTTCAGTAAAACCTTATGGCATTATTGTCGAGAATTGTTTTCCTTCTCAAGTGAAGGCAAAAATGTATTGGCTATTTCATCCACTGGAATACTAAAGAATACATTGCATAAATATAGTAAAGAATTTGCTTCTGGTGGGAATGGATATTAGTATTGTATGAGAGTTAGAAATAACAGGGTCTCCAGGGATAACAATGTTGTTTATTGCTCAGAGGTCCTGGGCAGATTTCCACCCTTGGCCTTATATTTTCTCATGGGTAAATGTGAGTGTCACAAGGGCTAGTAAAAGGGATAATGAGGCCTTGAGACTTATTCCATTATGGGCTTTATGCCTTAATAGGGTATTGATTGATTATTGGAAGAAATTTTGCTGGGTCTATTTGAATTTTGATGGGAGATGCTCTGTGAATTTTGCTAACATCAATTGAAGATTTTGCCCATAAGGAATGTAGTAGCTGATTCATTAGGGACAAATGATGTGTTTCCAGAATCTGCTCTAGTACTGTTAGAGATGGAACAAATAAAAGATGTCAGAGGGTCATGTAGTTCACCTGGTTGGTTGCAGGCATACATCATTTTGTTGCAGTTTGCTTTATTGTGCTTTTGCACAAGTTGCATTTTTTTTACAAATTGAAAATTTATGGCAACAACTTTAAAGTATATAAATTGTTTTTTTTCTAGACGTAATGCTATTTCACATTTAATAGACTATGTATCCTTGATATGCACTGGGAAACCAAGAAAATGTGACTCACTTTGTTAGATTTGCTATATTACAGTGGTCTGAACTGAATCCATGGTATCTCCAGTATACCTGTACTTTGATGACTACTGTCAAATTCTAGAATTATTTCCCCCTTTTTGGGAGAAAGAAATTCTGGCATGATACTTCTCTAAGAAGTCTTGTCCTAATTAATATACAGGGACAGAAGAACTAAGGAGAAAAGAGTGTATATCTCTCAAAGAGCCTAAACAAAATGTAATGTGTTCAGAGATAGGAAACTCTTGAGTTTCATTAGTGATTCCTTCTATTTGAACTATTTTAGGAGTCTTGAGGCTGTTACAGGAGTGGAGCTGAGCACCAACATTGTGTCTTAAGTGTTAGAACTAGAAGAGATTCAACCCCAGTCTGGAGGAATGTTCCTTCAAGCCAATTAAAAGGGAGAACTGGGACCCTATAATTCCTCAGATCCTCATCATTGAGAATTGGGAGGACAGTGGAAAGGCTGGTTGGAGAGTCAAAGCCGTCTTAAATTTGTAACAATCTGTTTTCCGTTTCCTGGCTCCTGGCAGTAACAGCAGAAACTAGGAGAGTTTTGGTTTCATTTAGGAGCTTTCATGTGCTGGAGTGACAGATTAAGAATCTTGTTGGTCTTCTTTTTAGGTAACTCATCTAGAGTGCAAGAGAGCTGCTTTGCCAGATTAGCTAAATCTGGAGTGGACATAGTTTTATATTCCATCCTGGTCCTTTTTATTAGAAGGGGAAGATCTCATTTCAAGCCTTTAATTAGACATAGAGTTAGAACTACCCAGGTGGAATTAACATCTGAAGGAAGATGTTCTTTAAAAATACAGTCAGAAGTTGTATTAGTTGTGAACAGTTTCATCAGCTTTTTGCACAAGCCTAAATTTTGTTCCAATTAACAGTCTTTGGGAAAACCCTAGGAATTGCTTGATGAAGTCATCTAGTGACTGCCCTTGAGCCTGATCAAATAAGTTAGCTAGCTGATATCCTGGTTGTAATTCTAGACCTTTCTAGGTCTCTAGACCTTTCAGATTTTCCCAGTTAGTGGTTTTCATCCAATGCTGGGCCTAGCCTTTACTGTCAGGCGTATTAACTAGCTTATGATATAAGTTAGAGAATCCAGGTTGATAAATTTGAATGATTATATTAAATTCTTCAGCAAACCTGTGAGGATTTTTGGTTATTTTGAGAAAATCTTTGACTACAACTTGCAGTTCAGCTTTAGTCCAAGGAATACAAAAAAAGTAAGGGTTTAGCCTCTGGATCTTCAGAAAGCATAATTTTAAAGGGACAGGTTTTGACAAGTTCAGAGAAAAAGAAAATGAGTGAGTTCCATAGAAGAGGGGCAGTTCGGCAAGGGAATTAGTATGGGAGAATTAAGGATATAGAAGGGACATAGCTGGTGTGGAAGGAAAGCAAAAGATGATGCCAGTGGCAAAATCTGGCCACAAGGAGTTAAGGGAGATGGCACTGGAGGCAGAGCCTGAGACAAAGAGGCCAGCAAGTAAGAGCCTGAGGCTTTGGTAACCATTTTATCTTTCTTTAATCATTTCTTTGCTCCATTTAAAAAAAAAAAGTATAGTTGATTTACAATATTATATTCCAGGTGTACAGTATAGAGATTAAGTATTTTTACAGATTATACTTCATTAAAAGTTATTACAATATAATGGCTATGATGTACCCTGTGCTATGCAATATATCTTTGTTGCTTATCTATTTTATACATAGTAGTTTGTATCTTTTAATCCTATATTCCTATCTTGTCCCTACTCCCTTCCTTCTCTGCACTAGTAAGCACTACTTTGTTTTCTTTATGAGTCTATTTCTGTTTTGTGATATACATTCTTTTTTTTAAAATTAAAGTACAGTTAATTTAGTGTTGTGTCAATTTGTGTGTCATTCAGTTACACACACACAGACATATTATAATATATATAGTTTTTCTCATACTATCTACATTCATGTTCTCTCTAAAGAGATTGGATATAGTTCCCTGTACCATACAGAAGGATTTCATTGCTTATTCACTCCAAATGCTATAGTTTGCATCTACTAACTGCAAATTCACAGTCCATCCCAATCCCTCCCCTTAGACAATTACAAGTCGTTATCTATGACTGTAAGTCTGTTTCTGTCTTATAGATAACTTCAATTGTGTCATATTTTAGATTCCATATATTAGTGATATCATATGGTGTTTGCCTTTCTCTGAGACTCACTTCACTTAGCATGAGAGTCTCTAGTTGAATCCATGTTGCTGCAAATGGCATTGCTTTGTTCTTTTTATGGCTGAGTAGTGTTCCTTTGAATATAAGTACCACGTCTTCTGAATCCATTCATTTGTTGTTAAGACATTTAGAATATTTCCATGCCTTAGTTATTGTGAACAGTGCTGCAATGAACATGGAGATGCATGTATCTTTTTGAATTATACTTTTGTCCAGTGATGTACATTCATTTGTTTTATAGTCTACATGTGATACGTACATTGACTTCTTTCATTTAGCATAATGTTCTCTAGTTCCATTCACTTTGCTCTAAATGGCAGAATTTCATTCTTTTTTATGGCTAAGTAATAGTCCACTGTATGTATATATACATGTATATGTGTATATATATCACATCTTTTTAGCCATTCAACTGTTTTTTTGTTTGTTTGTTTTTCCCCCAGGTTTTTTTTAAGATGTTTTATTGAAGTATAGTTGATTTGTAATGTGATAATTATGCTGTACAACAAAGTGATTCAGTTGTACATACACATACTACACACATCCATTTTTTTCATATTCTTTTCCGATATAGATTATCATAGAATATTGGGTTGAGTCCCCTGTGCTATGCAGAAGTTCCCTCTTGGCCGGTTATTCCATATACCACAGTATGCATAGGTCAATCCCAGACCCTCAATCCATCCCTTCCCCCACCTTTTGGTCACCATGAATTTGTTTTCAAAGTCTACAGGTCTGTTTCTGTTCTTCAAATAAGTTCATTTGTATCTCTTTTTTTTCTTAGATTCCACATATAAGTGATATCATGTGATGTTTGTCTTTGTCTGACTTTTTGAACTTATATGATAATCTTTAGGTCCATCCATGTTGCTGCAAATGGCATTATTTCATTCTTTTTTATGGTTGAGTAATAGTCCATTGTATTCCATATCTTGGCCATTGTAAATAATGGTGCTGTGAGTATTGGGTTGCATGTATCTTTTAAAATTAGTGTTTTTGTTTTTTTAGGATATATACCCAGGAGTGCAATTGCTAGATGATATGCTAGTTCTACTTTTAGTTTTATGAGGAATTTTCATACTGTTTTCTATAGTGGTCATACTAATTTACATTCCCACCAAAAGTATAAGGATTCCATTTCTCGGTGTCTTTGTCAGCATTATTTGTAGACTTTTTGGTGGTAGCCATTCTGACAGATATGAAGTGATATCTCGTTGTGATTTTGATTTGCATTTCTCTAATCCTTAGCAATGTTGAGCACCTTTTCGTGAACCTTTAGCTATCTAAATGCCTTCTTTGGGAAAATGTCTATTCAGGTCTTTTGCCCACTTCTTGATTGAGTTATGTGTTTTTTTATTGCGTTGTATTAGTTGTTTATATATTTTAGATATTAAGCTCTTGTTGGTTATATCATTTGCAAATATTTACTCTCATCCAATAGGTTATCTTTTTGATTTTTTCAGTGGTTTCTTTTGCTTTGCAGAAGCATTTAAGTCTAATTAGGTCCTATTTTTTATGTTTTCATTTATTTTGCCTTAAGAGATAGATTCAAAAAAATATTGCTGTGGTTTATGTCCAAGCATGTTCTGCCTGTGTTCTCTTCCAGGAGCTTTATGGTTTAAGATCTTACACTAAGGCCTTTAATCTATTTTTAGTTTATTTTTGTATATGATGTGAGGAGATATTATGATCTCATTATTTTACATGTAGCTGTTCAGTTTTCCCAGCACCACTTACTGAAGAAGCTTTTTTTCCCTTTGTATATTTCTGCTTCCTTTGTCATAGATTAATTAACCATTGGAGTGTGGGTTTATTTCTAGTCTCTCTATTCTGTTCTGTTGACTTATGTATCTGTTTCTGTGCCAGTAGCATACTGTTTTGATTACTGTAGCTTTGTAATGTGGTCTGAAGGCTGAGAGGGTGATTTCTCCAGCTATGTTCTTTTTTCTCAAGGTTGCTTTAGTGAATCAGATTCTTTTGTGGCTCCATATGAATTTTAGGATTATTTGTCCTAGTTCTATGAAAATGTTATTGATATTTTGGCATGGACTGCATTAAATCTGTAAATTGTTTGGGGTGGTATGGCCATTTTAACAATATTAATTTTTCCAAGAACATGGGACATGTTTTCATTTCCTTGAATTATCTTTAGTTTCCTTCATCAATGTTTTGTAGTTTTCAGAGTACAGGTCTTTCACCTCCTTGGTTAAGTTTGTTCCTAGGTATTTTATTCTTTTCGGTGTCATTTTAAGTGATATTGGGATTTTTGTTTCCTCATTTGTTTTTACATTCACATTCTAATGATTAGTGTATAGAAAAGTACAGATTTCTGTATATTAATCTTGTATCCTGCAACTTTCTGAATTTATTTACAATTTATATTAGTTTTTTGGTGGAGAATTTAGGGTTTTCTATATAAAGTATCATGCCATCTGCAAACAGTGATAGTTTTACTTTTCTATATGCCTTTATTTCTTTCTCTTATCTGATTGGTGTGGCTAGGATTTCTGATACTATGTTATATAGAAGTGGTGAAAATCGCTGTCCTTGTCTTGTTCCTGTGTTGTGAGGGAGAGCTTTCAGCTTTTCATCATTAAGTGTATGTTAGCTATGTGTTTATCATAAGTGGCCTTTATTATGTTGAGATATGTTCCCTCTATACCTATGTTGATATGAGGTTTTATTATGAATGGATATTGAATTTTGTCTAATACTTTTTCTGTGTCTATTGAGAAGATAATGTGGACCTTATCCTTCTTTTGTTAATGTAGTGTAACACATTTATTGATTTGTGAATATTGAACATCCTTGCATCCCTGGAGTAAATCCAACTTGTTCATGATGTATTGTTGGATTTGATTTGCTGTTATTTTGTTGAGGATTTTTACATCTGTATTCATCAAAAATATTGTTCTCTAATTATCTTTGTCTAGTTTGGGTATCAGGGTAATGGTGGCCTCATAGAATGAATTTGGGAGTGTTCCATCCATCCTCTTTAAATTTTTGGAATAGCTTGAGAAGGATAGTTATTGGCTCTTCTTTGTTTGTTAAAATTTCCCCGTGAGGCATTGTGGTCCAGGACTTTTGTTTTCTGAGAGTTTTTTAATTAAAAATTCAATTTCACCACTAGTGATTTGTGTGTTCAAATTGTCTATTTCTTTTTGATTCAGCCTTGACAGGATGTATGTTTCTAGAAATTTTTCCATTTCTCTAGGTTGTCCACTTTTTTGGCATATAGCTATTTGTAATATTCGCATATCTTTTTTTTTTTTTGTATCTCTGTGATAACAGTTGTTATTTCTCTTCTTTGATTTCTTATTTTGTTTACTTGTGTTCTTTCTATTTTCATCTTTGTGAGCTTGGCTGTTTATTTATCAGTTTTATCTTTTTAGAAAAAAACACTTTTGGCTTCATTTCTATTTTTTTCCTGAATCTCTATTTTATTTATTTCCTCTCTGCTGACTTTGGTCTTGGTTTGTTCTTTTTCTGATTACTTTAGGTGTTAGGTAATGTGGTTAATCTGAGATTTTTCTTATTTCTTGAAGAAAGTCTGTATTGCTATGAACTTCACTTTTAGAAATGCTTTTGCTGCATCACATAGATTTTGAAAAGTTATGTTTTCATTTTTCTTAGAAGTATTTTCTGATTTCTGTTTTGATTTTATCATTAACCCATTATTTTGGGGTTTTTCTAGGTAACTTTTAATTTAGTTTTTATTTTATACTGGAGTATGGTGGATTTACAGTGTATGTATATGTTAATTCCAAACCCTTAATTTATCCCTCCCCAGTGCCTTTACCCTTTGGTAACCATAAGTTTGTTTCTGGTCTGTTAGTGTATCTGTTTAGTAAATATATTCATTTATATCTTTTTTTTATATTCAGCATATAGCTGATATCATTTGTCTTTTTCTGTCTAACTTATTTCAGTTAGTATATTAACATCTAGGTCCATCCATCTTGCTGCAAATAGCATTATTTCAAATATTTCGTTATTTTCTGTGGCTGAATAATATTCCATTGTATATATGTACCACATCTTCTTTACCCATCCTCTGTCAATGGACGTTTAGTTTGCTTCTGTGTCTTTACTACTGAAAACTGCTGCAGTGAACACTGAGGTGGATATATCTTTTTGATTATGGCTTTCTCTGGATAGATACCCACAAGTGGGATTAATGGGTCATATGGGAATTCTGTTTTCATTTTTTTTAAGGAACCCCCCCCCCCATACTGTTCTCTGTAGCCGTTCTACCAATTTCCATTCCCATCAGTAGGATATGGGGGGGAATTCCCTTTTCTCCACACCCTCTCCAGCATTTATTATTTGTAGACTTGATAATGGCCATTCTGACTGGTGTAAGGTGATACCTTATTGCAGTTTTGATATGTATTTCTCTAATAATTAGCATCACTGAGCATCTTTTCATGTATTTCTTTGGTCATCAGAAAAGATGCTTAATATTAAATTTCTATCCTCTTAAATTTGTTGAGACTTGCTTTATGGGATAACGTGTGATAGATCTTGGCGAATATTTCACGTGCACATGAAAATAACATTTTTGGATGTAATTTCCTATGGATATATATTAAATAGTAAATTGGTCTATTTTGTCATTTAAGATGACTTACCTTATTGATTTTTCTGCCTGAATGATTTATCCATTGACTGGACATTGGTACTTAAATTCCCCGCTACTACTGTGTTACTGTTAATTTCTTGCTTTATGTCTGTTAGTATTTGCTTTTTATATTTTGGTGCTCTTGTATTGGGTACATGTATGTTAATGAACTGATTTCCTCTTCTCGTATTGATCTTTTAATCATTGTATAATGCCCTTCATTTTCTTTTGTTATAGTCTTTGAATTAAAGTATTTTGTTTGATATGAGTATTGGTACTGTAGCTTTTTGTCATTTCTGCTTGCTTGAAAACTTTTTCCATCCTCTCACTTTCATTCTGTGTGGGTCTTTAACTCTGAAGTGAGTCTCTTATAGGCAGCATATGGAAGGTTCCTTTTTATTTTTTTAATCCAATCAGCCAAACTATGTCTTTTGATAGGAACATTTAGTCATTGACATTTAAAGTAACCATTGATTGGTATGTGCTTGATGTCATTTTTATTACTTTTTTTCTAATTGTTTTTATAGTTCCTCTATGTTCATTTCTTCTTTTTGTTTCTTCCTTTATGGTTGATGGTTTTCTTAATAGTGTGCTTGTGATCCTTTCTTTAAAGTTTTGTGTAGCTACTGTAGGTTTTTGATTTGTGGTTACCATGAGCTTCTATATGTTGAATTATAACTCTATATCTACTTGTTTTAAACTGGTCATCATTTAAATTCAAACATAGTATAAATGTCTAAAATTTTTACCCCCTGCCCCTACATTTTAGTCTTTGATGCTGTATTTTATACTTCACTTTTATTTCTTAACTGTTTTTTGCAGTTATAATTGCTTCTATAATTTTTTTGGTTTTTTAATCTTTGTATAGTATTAAATGGTTGATCCTCAGTCCTTAGTATATATTTGCCTTTCCTAGTGGTTCCCATTTCCTGTATATTCTTACTTCTTTTCCACTTAGAAAAGACCCTTTAACATTTCTTTTAAGGTAGGTTTAGTATTGATGAAATCTTTAGTTTTTGCTTCTGTGAGAAGTTTTATTATTTGTACTTGTATTCTGAATGATAATCTTGATGGGTAAAGTATTTTAAATTACAGATTTTTTTCCTTTCAGTATTTTAAATATATTATAACACTTCCTTCTGACCTGCAAAGTTCTTCAAAGAAAGCAGTGGACAGCCTGTGCTCCATTTTATTTAAATTTATTTTTCTTTTTTGTTATTCTGATTGGGTGATTTTCAATATTCTGTCTTCCCAGTCACCTTTGCATCCTTCTGTATAACTTTCCAGTTATCGAATTCTTCATTTCTGATAGGGTCTTAATAATATTTTGTGATTCCTTGTTAAAATTTTCACTATGTACATCTATTCTGTTCCCTAGCTCCTTTAACGTTTTTTATTACCAGTGCTTTGAATTCTTTATCTGATAATTGCCAATTTTTGTTTCATTATTTTTTCAGGGGTTCTCTCGTGCTCTTTTAATTGAAAGCAGTTTCCCTGGCTTTTCATTTTGCTTAACTTTCTCTACTTCTATGAATTTAGGTGAAACAGTTGCCCATTTTGATCTTAAAGTAGTTTTCTTATATGGGAACATCTCTATACAGATCACACATGCCCAATGACTTTGGTGGGAGAACTGGATTTGACATGAAGGTGTGGACACAGCTTTCCTCAGGGTGTTCTTGCATATATCACCTTGGTAGGGGCTAGGGCTGGAGATGGAAGAGAGCTTCAGCTGTGTGTGAGGTGGGACTTCCCCTTTTCTCAGTGACTGTCACCATCCTATTGAGGAACAGGTCTGATCTAAAGTTACTGGAGCAGAATCCCTGAGGGACATGCCCTAGCTGGCTCTGTTTTCTTTAAGCGTGTGGTTTTCCCTATCCCCACACCAGGATTCTTGCCTTAGATGGGGGTAGTGCTGTAGCAACTGAGGCTTGTTTAGGCTTTTAGCTCATGTCAACCACAGACAGAAGTCTGAGCTGTCCTCAAATATATTGCCTGTTCAGACACCCATAATTATTTCACTTTCTCTGTTCAGGCACAGACTTGGCTGCAGATCTTCTTTGTCCCTCACAGCTAATCACTGCCTCCAGGCTCCCACCCCCTCCCAGTAGTAGAGCCAAGCCACAGTGCAGGTGGGGCCCACATAGACCCTTGGCTTTACCAGTGTGTAAACTGTAGTGGTTTAGGCCACTGTCAGATATATGGGCTGCTTTCGATGTACTACTTGAATAAGTGCCAGTAGCCTTTTCTGTCCCATCTAGGCTCCAATCAGGGACCAGTTCCCTTCTGTGTCCCATGATAGTCTTCTCTCTGGTTGAGCCCATATCAGTTCCAGGGACATGCTGTGACAGGGAGTGAGCATGGCCAGAGCTTTTGCTCTGCCTGAGCTGAAGTGCATGCTGAGGTAGTTGTAGGAAACTGGAAGCTACTAGAGCAGACCTCTCTACATACTGCCTTGGGACATCCAGCTTGCACATATTCCTCACAAGTGAAATGCAGCCCTCTCACTGCTCTCTTACTAGTCCCAGTGGTTCTCCAACCAGCCAGAGGGACTGGTCTGCCCCATATAAGACCCCAGAACATCCAGTCTGTGGCTCTCACTTCTCACTTTCCAGGATAAGTGTCCACCTGCACATTCTCTCTTTTTCTCCAGGTCCCCTTTGAGGGGCATATGTCTTGACTTGATGGCTTTTCTTCCCTTATAACTTGATTAGGTATGTATCTTTCTTGCAGCTTTGGTTATACAGGAGTCCTTCTGCCAGCTCTCAGTGGGAGCTTTGAGTTTTCAGTGATTATTTTCCCACATGTAGATGTATTTTTGGTGTGTTCATGGGGGAAGATGAGCTCTGTGTTTTCTAACTCTGCCATCTTCATCTATCCTGCTTTTGTTTATCTTAAAATCTTATTTTGCTGATAGGTACCTGACAGTAATTGGAAGCTTCACAATACCAATCAAAATAGTTATGTCATTCAGTTCTGGAAATTTTTGAGCTATTGCATTCCAATTATGTTTTAAGAAAATTAACTTTGAGGATTTCATAACAGTCATTTATATTCAAAATAGCCTTTGGTCAGGCCAGTGCATTTAGTTAGAAATGCACATGTTGGAAGGTCCATGGTTTTTAAACACAAAATCAGCCGAAGTCCCTGTAGAAGTGTTGTTCTCAAAAAATTTAGGTTACTTGGATCTCACTTCTTAGTTTTTCACTAGAGTAAAAGAAAAAATTTCAAATAGCTCAAATAGCTTACAGCTCAAACAGCGTGATCCAAACAGGTTGCAAGTGCATCCCAGCCGAGAATAAAAAAACAGCTTAGTCCTGGAGGAGCCAAGCCAAAGGTTTTCCCAGCCAGTTCCCAGAGAACAGCCCCAATTCCAAAGAAATGGCCTGGCAGTTGAACGAACACAGTTTTGGTGAAGCAGCCCCTGTTCCTGATGGAACGGGCCAACAGCTTCTCAACCAGCTTTAGTTGAAACAGTGTCATCTCAAAATCAGATTAAGGTACCAAATAAGTACTCACATGCAGAAGAAGGCCTTAACCAGAAATACTAAAGCTTAGATTCCAAATAAAGTCTAGAGAGCTTCAAATGCAAAGAAGGTGTGACTCAGATCCGGAAGAAAGATGTACCTTCAGTCTCCGGGGTCAGTGAGAAAAGTAGTGAGCAATATTGGGCTCAATTGTGGGTCCCACACTTGTTTGCTCACCATACCATACTCTTTGCTGGTTCTCAGATGAATCACCAAAATGTTGACTCTCTATTTCGGAATAAAGAGACTGCCAGGTATTTCTCTAGCAAAGATAAGTTTATTTGCGATCACCAGAGAGTTGCAATTCATGCAAGTCTCCCACATGGCAAGGGAAGGAGAACACTTTTATAGAGAGATAAAGAAAGTTGAGAGGTTGCTAATACAAAAAGCCCCTCTTTTTTCATTGGTTGAGCCCTTTCTAGGAAAGAACAGGAAACTTTCTTCTTGTTGGATCTGCTCTCAGTGCAGGGCATAGGAGCTCCCCCTGCTGGTTTCCTGACTATTTTATTGAGTTTTCTGTTTAATTTTTTACAAACTTTACTCCAATTACAATACAGGGTTAGAATATACTCAGAGCACAATAGGAAGTCACCGAGTGATGTAATTAAAGGAGGGTCTCAGACCAGTTTATTTAAATATAACTTCAGTTGCTTTTCAGAGCTTGGAAGGAATGAAAGAGGAAATGAGAGCCAGTTAAGTAGTTATTAACACAGACAACAAAGAGAGAACGATGATGATTTGGACTAGATGATAGGAAGGATAAGAAAAGAAGATAAATTGGGGTATAACCCAATGCACTTGGAAGAAAATATTTTTTCCTATGGAAAATAGGGGCATAGTTTGGTCCCTTTAAAGCCCATGGCCATTCTAGCCTATCTATCTGCTTGTTCTATTCCAGTTTCACCAGTCAATATTTCCCATTCTTTAAAAGCCAGGATTATTTTCACCTCAAGATATTTGCACTTACGATGATATTCTCATCCTAACATGTTGCATAGGTGCCATTCTTACCCTACTATAGTTCAGTGCTGCCTCCTGTCCCACCCTATCTTATCACATCACTATGTTTTAAATGCTGTCATTTATTTCCATTTAGTATTTTATCATTTATTTGTGTTCTTAATTACTTGTACTTGATTTGTTTATTTTACAAGTGATTGTAAAATATAAATGCAAGGACCAGTTTGTCTTATTTCCAGCTATATCACTCTTGCCTGGAATGGTATTTATTATGCACATTCCATTGCATAATAAATATGTTTTAGAAATGAGAACTCACATATATTAGTTAAAATATGGATATGGGAAATGAGAGAAAGAAATTATTAAAGATGATTCTCTCATGTTTATTAAGGATAATCAAGTGGATTATGAAAACACTGGGATTAGGGAAACTGGAGAGCAACTGGCTTGTTTGGAGTGGAAGACAGAATTAGAAATGACAGAGGAGAAATGGGTCATATCTCTGTTTGGATTATGGGATACAGGAGCTAGCTTCTTCATGCTCTAAACTTCAAAGACAGCTAAGATTAGGCCCAAAGAATCAAATGTGAGAGACATAGGTGATGGAGCTGACACCAAACAGATAAACTGAGTAAACTTGAAGAAATAGAACAAAAAAGATGGAACTACTTGTGTAATCTAAGGACAAAAATAGAAAGAAATATATTAATTTTATCACTATTTTCAAGAGTCTGGTTGTTGTGGAATTTTACAACAAAGCAAAGTGAGCCAGTTTCCTTGGAAGTGGTACATTGACTTTCCAGTGTTTTGATACAGTGATTGTCAACATTTCTACAGTTACTGCTCATTGCTGAAAAATCTTGCTGGTGTGGTAACAGCTGGTTCTATATCATCATATCACACATGAGAAAGGAACTTAGAAGTACAAAATATGTCTGTAACAGTAAAGGGAAATTTCACGGTGGTATCTCCACTCCAGCTTCTCTCAGCAGGAAGATCTTATGATAGGCTAAATTAGGATGATTGCACTGTTTCAGAATGTTCACCACTGCCTTACAGACCAGGGTGGCAAGCCTCCAAATAAATGAGAGCACTTTTTTTTCTAGCTGACCTCAGCAGGGAAATGAATAAATTTGTGTGTGTGTGTGTGTGTGTGTGTGTGTGTGTTTGTGTGTGTTAATTACATACTGCTTTTTAAAAAAATTATCATGGGGAATTATAAAATTAAATGGGATTATCTCCCCTTCTAACTTCATTTCTTAGTAATTAGATTAGAATACCAAAAGACTTTGTTCCACATATTTATATGATAGCAGAGAGAGGATATTTCCATTTTAAGTTATAAGCACTGTATTTTTCTTGTGGAATTGTTTTGAATTGTGTAGAAAACAAATGGAAAAATCTTGTCTGAAACAAAGCAAAGCATGTGTTCCTAGAAAACTACTTCAGAAGGCTCTCATTGATCAAAACTGATTACCACTGAACATCAGTAAGAATATTGTAATATATTGAGAGTCTTCTAATGTAACTCAGCCTCAAAATTTAAAATTATATCAAAAAATAAAATAAAAACTAAAGTTCATTGCCTACCTTTGGAACATGGTAGAGAATCAAATAATTATACAGAAAAATAAAAGAATCGATATTTAGTTTTCCTGTATGAACTATGTTAGTATAGTCAAATAATTGATAAAAGTTTCGCTTTATAGAAATCTCTAAGACATGGAAACAGAAATTATAGAAATAGAATATCATAGTTTTTATCTAGTGAATTGAATGATCTAGGAAATGATCACCAGAGGCCAGCAACACACTCTCACATGCGCACATATACATAGACAAATATGACACAAATTATGTGTCTTTGGATAGAAGTCTAGAATCTAAAATACCCAGCCTGAGTCTGAACAATCCTCTAGATCTAACTACCATTTTATAGGATATACAGGGAGCATCGTAACATGTTAAATGATAGCATGAGGATGTAATCAGTAAAATCCAGGGCGTATAAAAAAAACAATCCACAGAAAAATGAACTGAATTTTGCCCAAATAAACTATAAGAAAAACAGGGAGGGGAGAATCTACAGATAAAAAGCGGTTTAGGTGTTCCCTGGCAGTTCAGCAGATCAAAGATCTGGCCTCGTCACTGCTATGTCTTGGATCCAGTTCCTGGCCTGGAACTTTTGCATGCTCATGGGTGCAGTCAAGAAAAAAAGTGATTTAAAAGGCCTATCAATCAGTTAAAATATATGGGCTGTGTATGGATTCCAATTTGAACAAAAAGAGACACAGATAGACAACCAGAGAAATGTGAATGGTATTAAGAAATTATCTTTTAAATTATGGGATGTAAAAATAGTGACTTAGTAAAATGACAGTATGGCTACATTGCTAAAAGATTCCTTTTGGAGATTCTGCTGAAATACTTATAAATGAATAAATGAGTATTTTGGTAATTAATGAGAGGGGTGTAGGTGAAATAATTGTTGACAATTTCTGAAACCTAGTATATGACATGCCACTAAACTGTTGTCTCTACTTTTGGATATGATTGACTTTTCCCCAATAAAATGCTAAAAATTAATAACAGCGAGCTAAATGCAGATGAATGTGCATAGCTTCCTAAAGCTTTTATATGAATTCTGGTTACAATAGTGCTTTTAACAAGAGAAGACTAAGCATTTCATTAAATCTTTACTTGAAAAGTTTTAGGAAAATTGATTTTAATAGCAAAAAAATCAACATTATAATCTCCAGCTATTCATTCCTTAATAAAAATTCCCAGCCTCAGAAAGACCATCTTTAAAAAGTATGCAAATAATAAATGCTTGAGGGTATAGAAAAAAGAGAACCCTCCTACACTGTTGTTAGGATTGTAAATTGGTACAACCCCTATGGAGAACACTATGAAGGTACCTTAAAATTAAAAAGAGAACTCCCATATGATCCAGTAATCCCACTCCTAGACATCTATCCAGAGAAAACCATATTCTAAGAGATACATGCACCTCAATGTTCACTCAGAGATATTTACAATATCCAAGACATGGAGGCAACCTAAATGTCCATTGACAGAAGATGGATAAAGAAGATACGGTACATATATCTCATTCGGCCATTAAAAGAATGAGATAATTGAAGTAATGCTTTTTGCAGTAACATGGATGAGCCTACAGATTATCATACTATGTGAAGTAAGTCAGAGAAAGACAAATAGCATATGAGATCACTAATATGTGGAATCTAATAAAAATGATACAAAAGAACTTACAAAATAGAAACCTACTCAAGATTTTGAGCCAAATTTATGGTTACTAAGGATAAACATGGGGAGGGAGGGATAAATTAGGGGGTTGGGATTGACATATACACCCTACTATATATAAAATACATGGGGAGCACGGACCTACTGTATAGCATAGGGTAAACTATTCACCACTGTATAATAACCTACATGGGAAAAGAATCAAAAAGGAATGGATATATGTATATGTGCAACAGATTTACTTTGTTGTATACCTGAAACTAACACAATTTTGTAAGTCAAGTATACTCTAATAAATTTAATTTAGAAAAAAAGAAAAAAACTCCCATCAGCTTGATTTTCTATTGCACATTTTAAAAGATTCTCTATCAAGGAAGCTAAAAGAGCTAGAATGTAAGGTAAGAATTTTTTAAAAGATCTTAGATTTAATGCTTAATATACTTAATATTTTTATAACTAGGTATATATTTGTTATTTCTTAGGAATAAAAATAAACATTTACAAAAAATATCCAGTTATTTGAGAACAGAATCCTCATTGTAACATGTAAATCTACTCCTTGATTGTTTTATGTTTCATTTCTACATTTATTTTCTGGAACATGTAGTAAATGAGATTATTATAAAGAGCTAAATAAAGTTGAGTTTTTGACTCAGTTTCTTTCTAGGGAGATGTTTGAAGAAAATAGAATGTAGTAGAGGAAAGAAAACACATTTATTTTTGAATATCAAGCATTAAAGCAATGTGATATACATCATAGACAATCCACAGAAATTGCAATCTTACCCGTCTGTATAACCCAGCAGATACAACCCATTACAAACATGATAAATAGTAACTAGCCCTCAGCTAAGAGGAACTAATAGTACCATTTCTCAGACATAGTTCATCTTAGATTTACCTGGTAGTTGAGATTACCTAACTGGCTTATTCAAAGAAGATTCAAAGAAGAAACAAATTTGTCATACATTTTTGACGGGACGCAGTTATGTAACTTGGAACAAAGTGCTCACTTAAGCTAGGCACAAACCTTCTCACACAGTTTAGGAAATAGGGGCACTATCTCCCTTGATGCTTACATTTCGTAGAGATGGGTGCCAGGTAACTGAGAAAGGCATTACTAGTCATAAAGCTGACAAACAGTCTACCTGGCTTTCAAAAGGACTTATATATGTTTCAAAAAGAAGAGCAGTATTTACAACTACAATTTTTCTAAAGTAAATGTTCTAAGAGAAAGGAGAAGAGAATGTATTCCCTTATTTAAAATAAAATTATTAATGACTTTATATTTTAGAGCAGTTTCAGATTTACAGCAAAACTGAGAGGCAGGTATACGGATTTCCTGTATACTATCTGCTTTTGCACATGCATAGCCTCCATTGTTACTAACATCACTAGCCAGAATGGTAGATTTTTTACCAAGGATGAACCTACATTGACACATCATAGTCATCCCAAATCCATAATTTATATTAGGTTTCACTCTTGGTGTTGTACTTTCTGTGCATTTGGGCAAATGTAAATAGCATATATAGATAATTATAACATGAGAGCGTTTTCATTATCCTAAAAATCCCCTGTATTTTGCCTATTCACTTCTTCAACAAAAACCTCTATCAACCATTGATCTTTTTATTATCTTTATCATTTTTCTTTTTCCAGAATGCCATGTAGTTGGAATCATATACTAAGTAGCTTTTCAAGATTAGCTTCTGTCATTTAGTAATACATGTTTAAGGTTCTATTATGTCTTTTAATGGCTTGATAGCTTATCTCTTTAGCACTGAATAATATTCTCATATCTGAATATACTATAGCTTATTTTATCTGTTCACCAACTGAAGGGTATCTTGGTTGATTCTAAGTTTTGACAGTTATCGATAAATCTGCTATAAAGAACAATATGCAGGTTTTATGTGGTCATAAGTTTTCAATTCCTTTATTTAAATATATGGGAGGGAGAGTGCAGTATCATATGATGAGAGTATGTTCAGTATTATTAGAAACCACCAAACTCTCCCAGAGAGGCTGTACAAGTTTGCATTTCCACCCACAGTGAATGCGAGTTCCTGTTACTCCACGTCCTTACCAATATTTGGCATTGACAGAGTTCTGGATGATGGTCATTCTGAGAAATTTGTGGCTATCTTGTTATTTTAATTCACATTTCCCTTATGACATATGATGTAGAGTATCTTTTTGTATGCTTTTGTTTTTATCATCTGTGTATCTCCTTTCATGAGGTATCTGTTAAGGTTCCAGTCTCTCTACAACCTGGCTAACACTTGTTATCATTTGTTATTGTTTTTGTTGTTGTTCTATAACAGCTATCCTAATAGGTATGAGGTGATATCTCACTGTGATTTTGATTTGCGTATGTCTGATGGTGATGTTGACTATCTTTTCAAATCACCTGCTGGCCATTTGTATGTCTTTGGAGAAATATCAATTCAAGTCCTTTGCCCAGTTTTTAATTAGGATATTGGCTTTTCTCATATGGAGTTATAGAAATTTCATACATATTTTGAAAATTAACCCCTTATCAATATATGTTTTGGAATTTTTTTCCCCATTCCATTGGTTGCCTTTTCACTTGATTAATTATTTCCTTTGCTTTGCAAAAGGTTTTAATTTGGTGTGGTTTTACTTGTTTATTTTTTTTATTGACTATGCTTTTGGTGTCATATCCATGAAATCACTGCTGAAACAAATGTCATGAAACTTTCCCCCTAGGTTTTCTTCAAGGAGTTTTACATTTTCGGATCTTAATGTTTTTTTAATCCATTTTGAATTGACATTTTTGTGTATGCTCTTTAGGACTCCAATTTCATTACTTTGCATGTGGATATTCAGCTTTTCCAACACTATCCATTGAACAGACTGCTCTTTTTCTATTAGTATTCTTGACACCTTTGTCAAAGATCAGTTGATTTGTGTATGCACGGATTTATTTCTGGGCCCTCTCTTCTGTTCTATTGTTCTGTGTGTCTTCGTACCTGACTCTTTAAATTACTGTATTTTGGTAATATCTTTTGAAACAGGGAAGTGTAATATTTCTAGTATTGTTCTATTTTCTCAAGATCACTTTGGCTTTTTAATATAAATTTTTGGTCTTTGTATGCAATTACGGAGCGGTCAAATTTTACATGTATGTAATGCACACAAAAATATGCACAATAAACAACTTCCATCCAATCTTGATTTTAAAATGTCTCTACTAAGTATTATCCATTCAAAATGTAAACTATCAGTGCTTTTTAAAATGTTTCCCCCCTCCATTCTAAAGTGCCTTTTGAGGTCAGAAATAAGCTTATGTAAACTATGTCAGGTCTGTTTATTCCTAGGAGATGAGGAGGCAACATAACTTCATCCACAGACTTTGAAAGAAGTGATGTGATTGGTTGCTGATCATAATGTACATCTGTTACATAGTGATTTGTAGAATGAAGAATTAGTGGTGAAGTTTATGTTTTATGTACATATTCACGGTTAATATAGCATGATTGAAATTTAAACCATGTTGGTAGAAGACTGGTGTTATTTATCCAAACTGCTAACTAGAATTCCTACATATTAGAACTTGTCTGGGAGTTCCCTTCATGGCTCAGTGGTTAATGAACCTGACTAGGATCCATGAGGATATGGGTTCAATCCCTGGCATTGCTCAGTGGGTTAAGGATCCAGCGTTACCGTGAGCTGTGGTGCAGGTTGCAGATGTGGTGCCGACCCCACGTTATTGTGGCTGTGGCATAGGCCGGCAGCTTGAGCTCCAGTTCGACCCTTAGCCTGAAAACCTCCATTTGCCTCAGATGCGGCCTTAAAAAAAGAAAAAGAGAGAGAGAACTTGCCTGTGTTCAGGTTCACTTATATTTCCCTGAGTGGCATTCACTTTCCCATTTTCTGAGGCTGTAAGGGTGGAAGGGCTGCAGGGAAAGAATCTGGACTATGGAGAAGGGAAAATTATTAGGAAGTAGTTCAAAAACATTGAATTCATTATATTGAAATATGTGATATATACTTATTCACATAACATGTTCATAATTTTCAAATTAATATTTAAAAATATAATTTTATATTTCATATTTTATCAAACAATAGGTAAATTTTGCTGAGTTCTACTACATGCTAGACACTGTTCTAAATCATTATATATTATCTCATTAACCCTCTTAATATTTTGAGATAGGTACTATTATTATTTTTTTTTGTCTTTTTTTTTTGCCTTTTATGTAGAGCCGCACCCGCGGCATATGGAGGTTCCCAGGCTAGGGGTCTAACAGGAGCTGTAGCTGCCGGCCTTCACCACAGCCACAGCAACGCAGGATCCGAGCCACGTCTGCAACCTACACCACAGCTCACGGCAACGCCGGATCCTTAACCCACTGAGCAAGGCCAGGGATCGAAACCGCAACCTCATGGTTCTTAGTCGGATTCGTTAACCACTGAGCCACGAAGGGAACTCCCGAGATAGGTACCATTATTAACTGCATTTCATAAGCGAGAAATCCAGGTAAAGAGAGATTAAATTATCACTAAAAGCTGCACAGATCATAGTGAGAAGCTGTAATTTAAATTCAAGCATTCTGGAGTTCTCCTATGGCACAGCAGATTAAGGATCCAGTGTTATCACTGCCTTGGCTTGGGTCACTGCTGTGATGTGGGTTCGATCCCTGGCCTAGGAACTTTCACATGCCATGGGCACAGCCAAAAATAAATAATTTCAGGCATTCTGATTCTAGTGCCCTTCCTTTTTTCCACTAGTCTATGCTACAATATTATTTATTCATTTTGTACATTTTCTACTTTCTTTGTCTAGAAATCTTTGTATATGTTCATGGTTTTCTTTAACAAAAATATCTATAAATTATTTCATCAAATTTTATGAACCTTTTTAAAATTTGTGATATTTTAGAAATCACTATTAAAATATTTTTCTCAATTTACATTTCTATAAGGTTTCTACATTAGGTTGTTCATTTACAAAACTCTTACCAACTGAGGGTACACAGTTGAATGTATCTTCATTGGTTTTGTAATTTTCTGTCATCAATTACCTTTATTATTCTTTGCCTATTTTAATTTTTTGTATGATTTTTATATGTAAATGATGATTGGCTATTATTTAACAGGATGAATGTATTCTAAACTTTTTCATCAATATTTTAATCAGTTATTCTGTTATTTATAGAAAAGCTGTGGATTTCACATATTTATTTTATTTTATGTTCTCTTTATTGGATGAAACAGATACTGTGAAAATAGCATGAAATAACAGTCAATATAAAAGGATACCTATGATAATATTAGAATTTATTATTATATTGTATGAGCTTTTTAAAAATTCAATATATAGGGGTTCCCACCATGGCTCAGCAGAAACAAATCTGACTAGCATCCATGAGGACACGTTTGATTCCTGGCCTCAATAAAAGGGTTTAGGATCCAGCGTTGCCATGAGTTGCCATGGGTGTAAGGTCCCATGGGTCAGATCTGGCATTGCTATGGCTTTGGCATAGGCCAGCAGCTACAGCTCCGATTCGACCCCTAGCCTGGGAACCTCCATATGCTGCCAGTGTGACCCTAAAAAGACAAAAAAACTTATAAAATAAAATAAAAATTCACTGTATAATGTAACATTGGATATGTAATATAAAATTAGAATTATGCAGAGGAGTTTGAGTATCCAAAATTTTAAGCAAACCTATAAGGAATAAGGAATACGATAATCTATTATTTTACTAAAGGAGAAAGTCATAACAAAATTTTCACCAGAGTTGTGACTTAATGCTGAGTTATAAAACCAGAAATCTTTAGATTTCCCCTACTTAGAGGTCAGAGACTGAAGCAGATTTGGACTGGCAGACCACAGAGAACTGATGATTAAGCTGAATCCTCCCTAAATTTATCACATCGCATTCAATCAGATAGGTGAAGCATAGTGATAATAGCATTTATATAGATTGTACACATTAGAAAACCAAACGAAGATATAACACAATCATGCGACTTTTTAATTTAATGCAAAGTAAGTCTTTCAGAGAGAAATTCTTGGAGTTCACTATTCTTTGAGCAGTTTGATATATTTACCTTCATGATAGAATCTCACATATATGACTAACCTTAATAGCGTTATTGCTACTTGCTATCTGATTATGTTAATGTAATAAATGAACCTAACAGTGCTTCCATTTTTCAATTGCTGATCCTCTGTACTAATCAGTCATTTCAGAGCTCAAGTTTTGTTTTGAACTAATGAGGCTATGAATTAAAAAATATCTACATGTATGGATAATATTGAATTATGTCTGAAAAATTAAATTCATGCCACAGAGAAGTTAGCAAAAAAGATGATTCCAACTTGAGAAGTAATCAGTAACAGACATGGTGGCCTTTATTGGTCCAAGAACAGATTATGCTCTTTCAACGATAGTCACTTCTTTGATGGATATAGGACAAAGTTAATAACTATATCCAAACTGGTCACTTCCAAGCTAAATTATCTCAAAGTAGATTTGGCCATTTTTCTCATCATAAATGAAATGTAATTGTAAAAAATAAATTTAGGATATTTTGTCAACTTTGCTACCCTCTCTGTCATCCTAAGTTGAACTTTTATCCTGAAAAGCTTTGTTAGTTCTCTGCATATTTAAGATGACCAACATGACTAGAAACAGAATTTCTAAGCTAATTGGTTTTCTCATTGCCCTATTCTATAAAGTTCATTTACTCAGTTTCTTAAAAATCTATAATAATGCCACGTTAAGTGTTCCTTTTCCCAAACATTAAATTATAATGATGCTCCATCTTTTGTTTCTTGCCTATAGGATATACTGAAGAGTGATAGCAAAAAATATTTCATTTTTGCAGTATCCCATGTAGTAGGTAATCTAAAACCTAGTTTATGAAAATGGCAGCAATTTATGTAGTTTATTCATGCAGAGATCATTAAATTACCAAAAAGTGAAGTCTTTTTAAAGCAAATGCATTGTTTTCAGACATTTCAATTTACCAGTTTTTTGTTTTACAAGAACATCTCCCAATCAAATCAGAGATTATAACCCATATTAGCATAATCTGGGGATTTTATAAACTCCTAAAAAGTGTTATTTACTAATAGCTCCATTAAGCTGTCCCCAAATTCTCACATTATGCAGAAGAAAACATCTGGTCACTATTTCATAGCTTAGATAATTAGCCTCCAATTTTCACAAGTTATAGTTTCACCTATGCTCCTTGCAAAGTCCAGGGACTTCAGATTTTACCAATTACTCTGACCTATCTCCCTAGGTGAATGACAATGGAATACAGTTCTTTCCTGTAAGAAATTAACTCATCACCTGCTAACCTCTAACGTTGTATCTCAGGAGCTATTATACCATCATTTAAAAATTATTTTCTTATAATTAACCCACAGATGCCCAGTTGGTCGTGATAATATGAAGAAGTACTGATTCCTAATACAGAGTGCATTTGCATTGTTTAAGAATGTCACAGCGGATTTCTTCAGATATGATACTTTAAACTTTCATCTGAAACATGGGCAGTTGCATAGCTACACTACTTTTACAATTTTTATTTCCATTCCTAGTTTTTTTCATAGAAAAAGAAAAAAATACTAACAAGAATAATTGAAGAAAAGATTGAATTGTTACTTTATCTTTTTGAGCATCTCAAACACTTCTGCTTTACCCCCTCCCATTCTATCATCTTTGCACTAAACAACTGTGGAAATTCATTTGTTTATATTATATTTTGCTTTTGAAAAGCTTTGTAATATTATTAAAGAAACATTCCTAACATAATTGAAACTTACAGTTAGCTCAGTAGTAGAAAGAGGATGTTCCCCTATTTTTCTGAGAAAATATATTAGAGAATGAGAGAATATGGCCGCTGAACAATCAAAGATAAAGAAATAGTTGGCCAGGGAGCCTTTCCTGGAAGAAAGCTGACATGTATTTGTGAGCATAACTTACCCTACAAATAAGCAACTGAGAGCAGTCTGAGAACATGGATGACTCAGAATTGATAATAAAATTCTTAGAGAACTTGGAAATGGTCTAAAATAATAAATCATCCTGATTAGTACAATGCACTATTTGGCACCATGAAATATTTCTGTTCCTTCTAGAAACTTTCTCTACATGACTATTTCTTTTTTTTTTTTTTTTTTTTTTGTCTTTTTTTTTAGAGCCAAACCTGCAGCATATGGAAATTCCCAGGCTAGGGGTCAAATTGGAGCTGTAGCTGCCAACCTACGCCATAGCCACAGCTGCAGCAATGAGGGATCCAAAACGTGTCTGTGACCTACACCACAGCTCATGGCCATGCTGGATCCTTAACCCACTGAGCGAGGCCAGGGACTGAACTCATGTCCTTATGGGTACTAGTTGGGTTCATTAACCACTGAGCCACAACGGAAACTCCCTACATGACTATTTCTTAATAAACACCTACTTTCTGCAGAGTATGCTGGAATAACTGTTCTATATACCATTTTGATTCTTCCAAACTATCATTTTTCCCACACTGCTTCTCAAATATTCCCTTTGCCTGCCACATAGGTATATAACATCTACTAATTTGAATGAAGAATATATAGAGTTCTGTTTTTTCAGAGGCACCACAGTGTGACCTCATTCTACATCTTTCATCTTATTTTCTACTGTCCCTACAACTAGAATCTTTGAAATTTGGTTAGACTTGTTTCTTCAGCTGTCTACAAGCACACCTTACAATTCTTTGATTCCTTGCTTTATAAACAATTGTCACTCCCTTTGCATAAATTTTATCCATTACTCAAAGTCAATTTTAAGCCTCACTTTCTTAACAGGGCCTCTACTCTTTTCAGTGCCTACAGCTGTAATGCTCAATTTTCAACCTAGATATTGACATATGGATATAATATCTGACATGCACAGTTGTATAAATCTCATGCCTTTAATTTCTTATGTACATACATATCACCTGGTGAATAATTGAAAATATAATATGCCTATGGTACCAGTTACCAACAGATAGGGATATGTGATCAATCATTAAAGATACCTAGTACTTTTATTACCATCTCTTCCAAATTATATATATATTATAATATATATATTATTACACCTACAAACAATTTCAGCAACAAATTTAAACATTACAAAGAGCAGTGGTAGAAACTGGAGAAGTAGAATGAAAATATCAAAGGACATTGCTCCTCAACCAACTGGAAACATGTGATGTTGTATTTGGATGTTTTAATATTTTGCACAATGTGTCAGAGGTTGTTAGAATTTCATGAATCACAGACTGTTTCAGTGTGTCTCATAAAAAAATTCAAAATGATTCTTGCTGTTGATAATGTGATGTCCCAAAGAAAATAATATGTACAATGTGAAGGACAGAGTTCAGAGACTTTAAAACTATTCATATTATAGCTAAAAAGTAACTATATGACTAATAGATTTTTATCAAGGGAGGGGATGATTAGAAAAGTCATAGACCAAGACATGTAAGATAATTTTATTTTGAAATATTGAAATTTTATTTCATGTGTGTTTGTTATTTTTATTTTCTTGTTTGTGCATGTTTTTGCTTAGTCATCGTGTTTTTTAGGATGTGTAAATTGCACCTAAAAATATCAGAGTCTGTTCACTTTTAGGCAAAGACATAAGAAGAATAGAAGCTTCAGGGTGGGCTGCTTCTTCACAAACAATAAAATTCTAAATTTAATTTCAAGCTCCTATAATCGCCTTTGCAGAATAAAATATTTTATCTAATTTAAAATTCACAGTAAAAAATTATCCATGTTTGTGTAAATTTATAATTTTAAAATTTAAATTAAAAGTAGAAAAATATTAAACTTCATTGCTTATACTCACTGGAATGAGCATCTTTTGACTCTGGATTTTTTTGCCTCTGAGAACTGAAATAATAAATCAAATCCAATCTGCTATTCGATTAAAAAGTATAAAAGTATTTCCTTATTCCAGGGCCAAAAATCCTTCCAATAGATGAGTACTATTCTGTTCTGTTGAATTCCAAGGCACCATCTGGCTGTGTTTACAAGTGGAAAGAATCGCTATTTTAAAAATTTATGGATGTCTTCCTTCTTATGATTTCTGTTGACTGAAGCCCACTGGATTATTAAGGTATAGCAGGGCCCCCTTGGCAACCTGCGACCAAGCTTTCTCTTACTTCCTACGTGTGCAGCTTGCCACTATGTCCTGGCTGGTGTCCTTCCAGTTATGTGTCCAATTGTTTATGTCTGTAACTGCTAGTACTTTAAATTAGTTTATCCTAACTTCTCAGCCAAATTATTGCTGCAACCTCCTAAGTGGTCATTCTGCCTCTGAAATTTTCTCCATTTACTTGTTTCATTGCAAGCAGAGCAACTCTCATGTTTAAAATCTTTTAGTAACTCTGTCACACTCAAGATAGAATCTACAGTCTTTAAATACGGGTTACAATGCCCTTCAACATCCAGTTGCTGTTCACTTCTAGAGCCTTTTACAGAGAAGGGTAACTCTTTGCTTATATTCTATTTCCTATAGGAGAAAGGAGTTAAAGAAGCAGGTAGCCTATGATTCACTTATTCTTTTCACTATAGGGCCACTGTCAGGGTTACAAAGAAGGTGGTTGATCTAACCTATTCTTGTTAATTGGACCTTTGGGTGTTGAGAGGCAAAGGCCATGGGCCTCCTATACTTCTTCCTGTGTATGCTGCAATTGAAAAATTTTGACCATTCTTTCACCTGGGCCACTTCTCAGTGTGGTTATACAGCTAGTCATTCTTGGAAGTGAGATAGTGCTTTGAAGTAGTACATTTCTTAGCCAAGTATTGCTGGTATCTCACTGCCTACATTATAAGTGGCCAATTCCTACAGTCAGAGTTCCTTTGATTGCATTTTCAGCTTTCAATTAAATTGCAAAATTACATTTCACAGGAAGCCTTCATGGGCTTTGAAGTC
Source organism: Catagonus wagneri (assembly GCA_004024745.2). NCBI lineage: Eukaryota > Metazoa > Chordata > Mammalia > Artiodactyla > Tayassuidae > Catagonus > Catagonus wagneri. Next base: position 4,079,654 of record PVHT020000105.1, on the reverse strand, counting down.
TAAGTTAGTACCCTTCTTGTATGGTTGACATAGCTGACCTTACTTCAGTAGCAGTTGTTAATCTTATTGTAATTGCCTGTTTAGCCAGTTTATTGCACAGAGCAAACTGTTAAAGTACAGTTATGAAACAGCTTCATTTCTACCTGTTTACTGCCTTCAGATGTCCTCTCTGCTAGATCTCTTCGACTCTCCTTTGGCTATATCTCAGGCAAATCTTGTAGCTTTGATTTAATTCCCAGCTACAGGTGTCACTCCAAGGTCAGGTAAAAAAAAATTCTAGCCTAAACAAAATTAAAATTTCCAACTTTGATCCAGTTCAAAGCTATTTCTTTCTCCTGGCTCATGCCTAACTTTCATTTGGGGGACACATGGTGAGAAACGGGGGCATGGTCAGTTTTTCACTTCCTCTCTGATTGTTCTTCCAGCCTTAGAAAAAGAATTGAAAGACAAGGTTAAGAGACTGGTGCTATTGCAACTTGGTTGGTGGTACTTTTTGTTATGTTTGGCATATACATACCAGCTCTCATTTTTTGAGGGTTCTTTTGAGATTCCCTTTTCAGACTTCCATCCTGTACTGCACATTCCCAGAAACACAAGAGTCTCTCTCCTACTGCCTGTATACAACTCCGGCTTCTGTCTTGGCTTTGTTCTCTTCCTACCTTAAGTAGTTTGCCTCCAGTTTTTGTTTTGTTTTGTTTTCTTTTGTTTGTGTTTTTTCTTTGCTGTTGTTGTTGTTAGGGTCCTCTCAGCTCTGCAGGCAAACCTCAGGACAGTTCTTGGCCAGTATTAGAAGTGCTTGCTGCTCCCCATGTAGCTCTCTCTCCTCATTCTGCCTCAATGGGCAGCTCTAACCAGACTTTCTTTCACACTTCACTCAGTGAGATGGAAACACCCTCTAATGCCACATATTAAGCTCCTCCAACCTCTCTACCACCATGATTCATAAAACATCTATGCAGTTATTAGTCAGTGCCTAACACATAATAGACATTAAATAAGTATTTGCTGAATACATAAATGAATGAATTAGGCTTGATCTGATGAAGGTAAACTCAAAAACCCATGCTCAGTTGATGTAGAATCTCTGGAGCATACAGCTGTCCCTCAGTATCCATAAATACCAATCCAAGAATACTCAAGTCCCCTATATAAAACAATTTAGTACAGTCAGTTCTCCTTACCCACCGATTCTATATCCATAGATACAGAGGACCAACTGTACTTTGATCATCTTTATCAAAGACAAAAAAAATCCCTTTTGTTTGATGTAGAAATCCCAATTCTAGCAATTTATCTTAAAGAAATAACTGGGCAAATACCCACTGATGTGTGTACAAGTATAACATCTAACATTAAAATGAAAATCATTTATGTACAAAACAATTGTTGATTGGTTGAAAACGATATGAATCATTCAAATACTTTAAATATTATTCTGTTACCAAAATGTTGTATAGGTACGTATTTATTGACATAGAAATGAGAATTGAAGCAGAAAATGACAACCTGAAAAAGGAAGGAAAAAAAAAACTGACTTGCAGACAGGTAAAATGTATCAAACCATTACCTGCAACATAAGCCATCTAAACACAAATAAAATGTAACTCATTTTAAAATGTATGTGTCAAGGTAACAGGAGCGCTAACACTACTCGAATCCATATGTTCCAAAGGCCACTATTTCAGCATGTCACCTTGTTTACAAATCTGACAAATCTCTGTCCAGACCATGCTTACTAACCTCTGCCATAAAACCATCCCTAATTCTGAAATACTGTAAGTACTCTTCCCTAACTGACCTCCTACGTGAGACGGACTGAATCTCAAAGTCATATCCCTTTCTTAGCATGTTTAATAAACCCAGGTTTATATATTCAACAGTTTACTTAGTGGATCAGCCAAAGAACTAAATTTGCTCATTTTTTTTCTCTTTTGTTTTTTGTTCTACAAGGTAGAAGAATATTTCCTTGGATGCTATCTCTTTACCTCTACTGAGATATTTTTGTTTGTCACTTTTTAAAATTATGGAATAAGTTATTTCAACTTATGAATATTTTGAAATTCTCAGAAAATTAAGATATAGTAAAATTGTAGATCTTATCAGTTTTATCATATTCCCAGATACTATAAATATATAGTTAGCCCTTGACCAACAGGGGTTTGAACTGCATGGGTCAAATTATGCTCAGATTCTTTTTTCAGTAATTACATACAGTACTACGCCAATCTGAGGTCAGTTAAACCCACAGATGTGTAGCCTTGGATACCAAGGACTGACTGATGCCTTGACTATCTGTGGATTTTGCTATCTAGGGCAGGTCCTGGAAACAATACCCCATGAATAGCAAAGCACAATTAAATATCTATCTTTAAAAAGGAGCTTCATCAAACTATTCTTCCCATAAATCAAAATAATTAAAAGGTATTTCAAAAATAAATATTTTATGCCATCTGAAGTGTCATTTATTCCAGTCCTGCATAGATTTTATAAAGATGAACTTATTTGCAAGTTCTGTTTTACTAGTTTCAATTTGTCCAAATCCTTAAATCTTGATGTCCCTTAGCATTTCCTTTGTGGAATACTTTTATTAAAGATTGCCAAAGATTTTGAATAAAATATAACTAAATTTTATATGACAAATTCATATTAAAGTTATTGTCTTTTTAGGAAATCTAGTTTGATTGAAATAAACATTCAAAGACCTAAATATTTCTAAGATCCGTTTTGGTGATGGCTAACAGAGAGAAATCATGTTTTGACAGAATATTGTTTTATTCAATATTAGCATCACTACATTTTATTGTTCAGTTATTTTTGTACTATTCTGATTTGTAGTCTATGTTTAATGTTTTTATAAGATTCTTTCCTTATTCTGGTAAGAACATAATTTAATCTACTTTTTAAGTGTAAAATACAGGATTTTTAACTATAGACTCTATACCGTGCAGCAGGTATCTGGAACTACTCATCTTGTATAACTGAAACTAACGCAGTCGGACAGGAACTCCCTATTTTCCCCTCTTTTCAATCAGTGCCAACCACCATTCTGCTATTTCTATGAGTTTGACTTTTTTTGGTACATCATATAAGTGGAATCATATAGGATTTATCCTTCTGTGCTGGCTTATTTCACTTAGCATAAGGCCCTGTAGATTCATCCATGTTGTCATATGTGGTAAGATTTCCTTCCTTTTTAAGGCTGAATAATGTTCCATCATATTTTCTTCATCCATTCCTCTATCAGTGAACATTTTGATTCTTTTAATATCTTGGTTATTGTGAATAGTTATGCAGTGAACATGAGTGCAGGCACCTTTTCAAGCTAGTGTTTGCATTTCTTCAGAAAAATACTACATGCTGGATCATATAATAGTTATATTTTTAATATTTTTGGAAATTCCATACTGTTTTTCATAGAGGCTACATCATTTTATATTCCCATCAATGGTGTGTTTAATATAGTTAGAACATTATTTTTACATTGTTCTGTGCTTCACAAAAATTTGTATTCATATTTTCACAATTGAGTAATATTATTTATATTCACTGTTAATTATGTTAACTAAATTTATAATATCAGTATAAGCAAGATCTGATACTTTGCCTCAGATAGAATGAATTTCCAAAAATTTGATTTGATTTCGATAACAGGATAAAAAAATTAAGATGTTATTTAAATTAAATTAACTGATCATCTACTTGATTCATTTTTGATAACACTGGAAAGAAAATTGCAAAATTTTACTTAGGCCAATTAAAGTAGCACATTAACAGCTATTGATGCACTTTTTACATGTACATGAAAAAACTTCACTTGAAAATTAGTGAAATTAATTTAGAAGAATAATCATTTGAATCATTTGCTATAAATGAAAAGTAACTATTCGTAAAGTGATACAAATTCCCATTCTGCATCTACATGTCTTAAATTGTCATTTTTAGTCTTCTCTAATATTCTTTCTTTTTTTATGCTCACACATGTAGTATATGGAATTTCCTGGGATAGGGGCTCAATCGGAGCTGCAGCTGAGGCCTAGGCCACAGCCACAGCAACGCGGGATCCAAGCCACCTCTGTGACCTACTACACAGCTTACAGTAGTGCTTGATCCTTAACCCACTAAAGAAGGCCAGGGATCAAACCCACGTCCTCATATAGACAGTAGTCGGATTCTTAAACCTGCTGAGTCACAACAGACTGAGTCCTAGTCTCCTTTGATTAACCACTCAATTTTGAAATACATTTTGATACTTCTTCAGCTGATTTATATCCTCTGGTCTTCTTGTGTTTGATATAATTACTAGGTTCACTATAGTGAATGACAAATGTTAACACATCCCACAAATCTCATATTTCTTCACCAAATTTATTGAGAAATAGACATGTAATGCTTAATTTTTTATTAAATATTTATTTTATATTGGGTTCACTGATGCAAAAAGAATTTACTGCAAAATTTAAAAGTCAAACAGTAAACAAATAGTTGTAGTTATACCTGTAAAAAATTACAAAGCCACTCAAGCAAGAGAGTACTGACAATCCTCTATGGATACTAGAGCAGGAATGCTCAACCTCTATCTCCCACAATATATTTTATAAACACCTATTATATAATCTTCATTGAAGCTAATGATTCACAGCCTGGGGACACTGCATCTTACAGGCCATGGTACAACTGTCTGGCGTACCAGGAGGCTGGCAAGAACAATAGAGTATAATATTTTACAAACACGCAAAATACTGGGAGTCATTTGTTCCTGGTTCTTCATGTCAGGGAGCACCTCATTGCCAAGCTATCCTTGAAAGGAAAAAGTTGAGTTCCTATTGTGGCTCCGCAGATTAAGAACCCAACTGTGTTGTCCATAGGATGTGGGTTTGATCCCTGGCCTCGCTCAGTCAGTTAAGGATATTGTGTTGCCACAAGCTGCAGTGTAGGTTGAAGATGTGTCTGGGATCTGATGATGCTGTGGCTGTTAGCATAGGCCTCAGCTGCAGCTTCAGTTTAACCCCTGGCCCAGGAACTTCCATATGCCGCAGGTATGGCCATAAAAAGAAAAAGAAAAGTTGGTATCACTGAAAATCAAGAAGGCTGGGGAAAGAAAGTGAGTTATCATTGGTTATTTCTTAGATTGAATCATGACTTAAAGTTTAAACTCTACCACTGTACTAGAAGAGACTCACTGTGTATATACATTAAAGAATCTTTCATGTAATCACACAAAGAGATATGTACAAAGATATTTTTTATATAATCACCTGTGTTATAAAATAGCTGGAAGCAAGCTAAATATCCTTTAATCAAAAATGGATAAATAATTTGTGAAATATTTATATGGCAGAAAACCACATCGCACAAAGTTATTAAATTTGATTTATATGTATCAACACTAGTATTACAAAAACCAGCTTTTATACTATATAATATCTTTCTAAGAATCATTTATGTTATTACATATAAAAAAAATTCATTCATTTGAGCTTCTGTAGGATTTCCATAATTCTGCAGTTTGCATTTTTCACTCAATATTGATTTAATATGATAACATAAATCGTGGTGCATTCTGTAGAATTTTAAAACAGGTAAATCAGTTTTCTGTTTTGGTGAAGGATGAAAACATGTTTGGTAACCATAGAAACAATGAAGGCAAAATAAACTTCTGAATTTTGGTGGTGGAAACTGGAAAGGGAGGTATGAGAATGGTTAGGGG
>PVHT020000105.1:4024418-4072947 GCA_004024745.2 Catagonus wagneri | reverse complement strand
CCCCCCCACCATCCCATTCCCTCCCCCACCATTTTGGCAACCGCAAGTCTGTTCTCCAAGTCCTTGATTTTCTTTTCTGCATAAAGGTTCATTTGTGCAGTATATTAGATTCCAGTTATCGGTGATATCATATGGTATCTGTCTTTCACGTTCTGACTTACTTCACTCAGTATGAGTGAAGGTATTATTTTTAAAAAATTAAGTGAAGAAGAAACAGAGACCTGAAGCAAATATAACAAAATCTCTTTAATTTGGATAGCAGGCACATGAATGTATTACTCTATGCTTTGTTGAATGTTTACATTTCGGTGGTTTTAAAATACTTTAATATAAAATTTTTAATTATCCAAATAAAAAATAAAACAGTATCGTCTAACTTCTCCTTATATGATAGGATGCTTATATGATAGGATGCAAATAGTGGCCATTTTTTAAAGGAAGTTATCTATCCTCACTCCATTTTCAACTTTAGTCTTTCTTTTAAATCCCAAATTTTAGATGACAATTATTCTCAATAAAGATGCTTTTACAGCTAAGCATTTCCTTTCAAAAACATTTTTTATATTTATAATCAATTGCACAAATGTTTAAATGGTTTTAGTAAATGCTTCTAGCAATTTTCCACTGTGTGTTCTCTATTCATCAGTTTTTAATTTTGATATAATTAGTGAATAGCTGGTGAGATTTTTGATTAGTTTATTTTCTGAAAGAATTCATGGTCAGTATATTTCTAAGTCCTTGAATTTATGAAAGTATCTTACTTTCCATCTTACATTAATAGCAGTTTGCTAGGTATATCACTCATGGGTTAAGATGCTTTCTCTTGAAGATGATGTTCATATTAGCCATTGTTAACTCACATTTAGGGTTACCGAGAAGTTTAAGCCAGTCTGAGTTTTGATTCTTAGTCAAATCTCTTACTTTATTTTCTGTCTACAACACATAGTTTATGTTTTCTCATTTTTAAATTCAAAAAAATTTCCTTGAATTGTTATTAGTTTCTATGTTAATTTTGCATAAACCATGGTGAACCTTTTTGATATGTGCAGCTTGGTCTATTTCAATATCAGGATATTTTCTTCAATTGTGTTTTAAATATTTATTCTATTTAAGTGTTTTTGCTTCTTAAGATCATAAATAGTGATTTTGGGTTAGATTTCTGTTCTATTTTCTTCCTGCAGACAATAGTATTTTTAATTTTTTTAATTTTATTATAGTTGATTTACAGTGTTCTGACAATTAACTCACTATGTTCTATCCTCCGTTTTTTGGTTGAGCTTTATGTCCATATACTACATCACTTTATTTTTTTCTCTGTGTCAGTACTGTTATTTATTATCTCCAAAGTATAATTGAAATTGTATGCTTCTATCCTTGAAACCTTGTCTTATTATCCATGAAACTTTGTCTTATATTCATTTCAGCTTTGTATTTTATCTCTGGTGTTTCCCAAAAAAACCTGGTAGTCAGTAATACTCTTACTGCTACGTAGTCTCCATTTGGTTGCTATTAGCATCCTTCTCCTAGATTGCCCAGTCCTTAGGTAGAATGTAGAGTGGTTGTTATTGTTAGGTAGTGCCCAAATTTCAGTGTCTCATGGGCATTTTTTGCTATACCCAGACTGACAGGATGAAATCTTTTGCTGTCCACATGACGAAGTTTTTTTGAACCATTACAACATGTGAAAATCTCTCATGCCCACAATGCCTTGTTGTTCCCAGCTTACTGTCTCTTCCCTCACCTAAGGAGACTATGCATCCAAAAATGTAGCTTGTAATTTCTAGCCAACTCCCACACCACTCATTGGCAAACAGTATCTGAATAGATACAGAAAGATGAATAATAATGAAAGTAACAGTGGGGTCTGAGTGAGTGCAAGGGTAAACCAAATCTTTATGGAAGCAATATTCATGCAGTTTAAATAGGTGAACCAATCATCTCTTTAGATGTATGCCAAATATATCTATTCTAAAATGAAATCCAGAGAAAATAGAATAACTAAAATTTCTATCTACCTACTTCAAAACTAGCAGGCTGCTATGTTTCAGAGAATGTGAAATCCAAATTTGTGCTTTTTAATTAACTCCTTGGTATTTTTGTTAAAATAGAAGCTTCTTCTGGATTTTAGCATTCTAGTTTCATTTTTTTTTCCTACAAGTTCACAGGAAATGTTGGAAGAGTTAGAGTCAGAGATTGCTTATTTGTCCCATTCATAAACAGTAAAGAAAAATTATTGATTATTCAAGTAATTTTGAATGTGTTTAAAAAACAGTTGATATATATGAAAAATGAACTGGTCTAAAAACAGCATTTTAAAATAATTCCTTCAAATCAGATATCTTCTCCATGTTTGTATATTCAAATCATGACCAAACTATGTTTTTGTTACTCTAACTATAGATATTCAAAGTTGTAGGAATAATTATTGGTGAAAACCTGTGAAATGTCAGCTTCACAGTTTCATTAAAATTATGTAGGTGTTTAAGAATGTTAGGAATAAGTATTATCATAGCAATAGGTATGGTTGGTCATTCCTATAGATAGGTAGATTTGGAGGGGTATGTATTATAGATATATACATACCATATCTATACTCATATTATTTATGAATTTCACATCCATGAGCATTTTGCAATTTAACTCAATTGTCAAAGGTATTGAGCAATCATCTAATATATTCTAGGTGCTGTGGGAGATAATAAGACATAAACAACTAGATATTTTTCACCTTTTTACTATTAAGAGAATCGATAAATAGGAAAGGTATAGCTTTCCTTCGCTAAATCATTCATTCACAAATATTTTATGCCTATCATGTGCCAATGATATACTAGGACCTAGAATTCCAATAGGAAGAAAACAGACACTGCCATTATAGGTGAGAAATGGGCTGGGAAGAAGGAAAAGGCAAATATTGAGAGTCATTTGAGGGGAGTCACAAAGAATATGATTATAAAAATGCAAAAATCCTGAAGGAAGAGAAAGATTATGACTTGCGGAAAAGCTTAAGGCAGCCAAAGAGTACAGTACAGCATAAAGAGTAGGAGCTGGGGAGCATTATAATAGATTCAACTGAAGAATCTAGAAGCAGTCAGACCATACGTGGCCATCTAAGCCAAGGAAAGGATGCTGGCATTCTTTTTAAAGTGTAGTAGGGAAACACCAAAGGATTTTAAGCAAGTAATGATTCAAAGAGTTATCCTTTAAAATAACTATGGTTAGTGTATCTATTCACTGGATTGAAAGGCAAGATGGAAAATTTCACAGAATACTGGAAACTAGAAAAACAACCAGAAGGATACTCCAGAACTGAAAAATACAGGAATTAAAATAAAGACCAATGTAAATGTTCACCAGCAGATTAGATAGTGTTGAAAAGGGAAATAAGATAGGAACAAAGGATAGGTCAGGGAAAATACCCAGATGGAAGAAAAGAGACAAAAGATGAAAAATAGAGAAAAGTACATATAGTACATATAGGATATATGTGTATTCTAGAAGAAGAGGGAAGCAAAGTCTTATAGAAGAAGCAATATTTGAAAAGATGATGGCAAATTATTTTGTGAAAGCAATTAAAGGCATAAAATCAGAGATACTAGAGCATCAAGTCCCTGTGAATATAAATATCACATCCAGGCATATCACTGTGAATCTGCTGAAAATAAAAGACAAAGAGAAAATCTGTAAAGCGGTCATGTCTGGCAATAATGAATTATGTTACCTGTAAATATGCAATAAGACTGAAAGCTGATTTATCAATAGAAGAACACAGATGAAGTCAGTGATAACAGAGTGATATCTTTAAAGGTTGAAAAAAAATAACTGCTAACCTAAAACTTCATACTCGATGAAAGTAGCCTTCCAAATGAGGAAGACACACATTTTCAAAATTAAAACTCAAGAGGGAATATAAATTATTAATGTACTATTGGTGCAAAAATAGAAACATTATCAATGACTTAATGTCTTGATATATCATAGAGTATGCAGAATATTAATTATTAATGTACTATTGGTGCAAAAGTAGAAACATTATCAATGAAATTAAATAGAGTGCTCAGAAATATGTCATACATACAAGTATATTAACTAAAACACATGTGGCACTGCAGGAAAGGGTAGAGTCTTTTCAGTTAATGGTGCTGTGTTAACTGAGTATTGGTGTGAGGAGACAATGACTGACCCCTTACCTTGCATCACATACAGAAGATAATTACTGATTGATTGTAGACAAGTATATGAAAGTCAGAACAGCAAATCTTCAAGAAGATAACTTGGAAGAATATCTTGTTCACCGTAATAGAGGCAAAATTTTCTTAAATTGGACTCAAGAATCACTCATAAAGGAAATGATAGACTGACAAATTGAAAATTAAATTACATTAAAATTAAAGAATAAATAAAATTTGCTGAAAGAACATCAGTAAGAGAGAAAAAAGGCACCGCACTAAATAGGACAAGAAAAGTGCAGCAAAAAAAACTCACAAAGGGCTCATATCCATAATATATATATATAAATAATAAATATATATATTAATTATATATATCATTTTTATGTATCATTTATATATATATGTATATATGTATACACACATTAAAAATGACAATCCGCCTCAGAATAGATAAGTGATATAAACAGGCTCTTCATAACTTATATTCGGTATATACAAATGGCCAGTAAGCATGTACAGAGTTGCTCAACATCATTAGTAATTTGGTAAAAAAGTATTGCTCTATACTCATAAACTGGCTAAAGTTCAAAATATCTACAACACCAAATGTTGACAAGGAAGGAAGCAACGGAATTCTCAGATACTGTGGAAAGAAGTGGTGCTACCACTTTGAAAGACTGGCCAAAAAATGAATGAATTCCTACCATTTGATCCAGCTTCTATACAAGAGAAATGTATATGCACAAAAAACTTATACAGAATGCTGAAGGCAGTTATAATTGTAATAAGAACAACTGAGGACAGGGAGTTCCCGTCGTGGCTCAGTGGTTAACAAATCCTACTAGGAACCATGAGGTTGCGGGTTCGATCCCTGGCCTTTCTCAGTGGGTTAACGATCTGGCGTTGTCGTGAGCTGTGGTGTAGGTTGCAGACACTGCTCTGATCTGGCATTGCTGTGGCTCTGGCGTAGGCCAGCAGCTGTAGCTTCGATTAGACCCCTAGCCGGGAAACCTCCATATGCCGCGAGGGCAGCCCTAGAAAAGACAAAAAAAAAAAAAAAAAAAAAAAAAAAAAAGAACAACTGAGGACAATCTAAATGATTGTCAACCACAGCATGGCAAAATGCTCTTGAGGGGTCTTCTGAGAAGATAGTCATATTCTATGTCTTGACTTGGATTGTTGTGACTAATTTTGTGTTTCATTTTTTATAATTTTTCTAACGCTTTTTAATTAAATAGACTTAAAATATTTTAATTGGAGAAGCAATTGCAGTTATCCTTTTGCAGGATGCCAGAGGCTTGGGATGAATTGTTGTCAGTGGAAATGGTAATAAATGGATGGATTTGAGACTAGAATTTAGAAATAAAGTAATAGAAGCTACAAATGTAAAGATAGATTGCATAGAGGAGAGGGATAGTAAAGAGGATGTATTAAAGTTAGCTTTAATAGTATTGACTATAACATGGTTCACTAGTTACTATTTTCAGACCAGACAAGAAAACAATTTTATTCTTGTATCAGTGGTTATTTTTCATTTCTAAATTGAATAAAGATTTGGGAAAGCTTCCAAATATTATTTTTTCACTTCAGTGCTTTTGTCATTTTATTTTAATATGTAATTCTCCTTGGCATAGGGTAAAGCTGGAGAGAAGACAGCAAAATGCAATTAGAGAAGCTCTCCTCTCAGCGATTCACACTAGAACTCAGCAGGAATGTGCCAGATATTACACCTAAAATCAAGGAAAATCTCAAATCAGTCTTCAAAGTCAAAACTTCTAGAAAGTTTAGACAAGCTTTAGTACGATCTTAAATTTCAATTCATATAGCTCTAGGTGTTTAAAAAAATTAAAGTTGTTTATTTTACCTCTTAATGAAAGTGATTCAGATGAAAGTGACCAGGTTAAGTTTTTGAGACTTGAAGCTATTAAACCTAAGATATTCGTGTTACAGCAGATGAAAGAAATATATATATATATATATATATATATATTCTTTTTCATTATGCTTTATCACAGGATATTGAATATAGTTCCCTGTGCTATCTAATGACTTTGTTTATCCATCCTATATATAATAGTTTTCATCTTCTAATCCCAAACTCCCAATCCTCCCCTCCCCAAGCCCCCTTAGCAACCATAATTCTGTTCTCCATGTTTGTGAATCTTTTTCTGTTTTGTAGATAGGTTCATTTGTGCCATATTTTATATTCCACATATAAGTAATATCACACGAATTTTTCTTTCTCTTTCTGACTTCCTTCACTTAGTATGATAATCTGTAGGTCTATCCCTGTTGCTGCAAATGGAATTATTTCATTCTTTTTAATGGCTGAGTAATATTCAATCACACACACACAGACACACACACACACACACACACACCCCATACCTTCTTTATTCATGTGTCTGTCATTGGAGATTTATGGACATTTAGGTTGCTTCAGTGTCTTGGCTATTGTATATACTGCTGGTATGAATATTGGGGTTCATGCATCTTTTTGAATTATGTTTATTATTATGCCTAGGAGGGGATTGCTGGATCAAATACCAGCTCTATTTTTATTTTTTGAGGAATCTCCATAGGGTTTCCTATAGTGGCTGCACAAATTTACATTCTAACCAACAGTGTAGGAGGGTTCCCTTTTCTACACACCCCCTCCAGCATTTTTTAGTTGCAGACTTTTTAATGACGTGTATTCTGATTAGTGTGAGGTGGCAGGTAGTTCATTATAGTTTTGATTTGCATTTCTTTAAAAATTAGTGATTATATGCGTCTTTTAATGTGCCTGTTGTCTCTCTGTATATCTTCTTTGGAGAATTGTCTGTCTAGGTTTTCTGCCTCATTTTTTGACTGAGTTGCTTGTTGCTTTTGTTATTGAGTCATAGGAGCTGTTTGTATATTTTGTAAATTAAGCCCTTCACTGTCTCATCATTTGCAAATATTTCCTCCTATTCCATAGGTTGTCTTTCACTTTGTTTATGGTTTCCTTTGCTGTGCTGAAACTTATACGTTTGATTAGGTCCCACTTGTTTATTTCTGTTTTCATTTCTATTGCTTTTGGGAGACTGGACTAAGAAAATCTTGGTATGAATAAATTATGAAGTCAGGGAATGTTTTGCCTATGTTCTCTTCTAGGAGTTTTATGGTATCATGTCTTTTTATTTAAGTCTTTAAGCCATTTTGAGTTTATTTTTGTGTATAGTGTGAGAGTGTGTTCTAACATCATTGATTTGCATATGGCTGTCCAACTTTCCCAATATAACTTGCCGAATAGACTTTTTTTTCTCCATTGTATATTATTACCTTCCTGGTAAAGATTTATTGACCATAGGTGGGTGGCTTTATTTCTGGGCTCTCTATTCTTTTCCATTAAACTATATGTCTATTTTTGTGGCAGTACCACATTGTTTTTATTACCGTGGCTTTGTAGTATTGTCTGAAATCTAGGAGGGTTGTGCATTTCATTTTGTTCTTTTTATTCAGAGTTGCTTTGACAATTCTGGGTCTTTTATGGTTTCATATAAATTTTAGGATTATTTGTGCTGGTTCTGTGAAAAATGTTATGGGTAACTTTATAGAGACTGCATTAAAACTGTAAATTGCTTTGGGTAGTTATGGTCATTTTAACAGTATTAATTTCAGAAGTAGAATCTCTTGAACAAGCATTTGGTAAAGTCTAGGATGTATCCCAGACTGGTGCCTCAGGGGATGAGCAATAGCTAAGACTGATTCTTAGACTTATATAGGCATGCTTTTGCAATATTTAAGAAGGCAGAACACTCTGTATAGGATTGACCAAGCAACTGGAAGTACTGAGCATAAGAGCTAATGATATTATACCTATAATTATTGTTAGAGAAGACAGAGACAATTTGATTTTACCAATACAAATGGAGAATCTCAAAGGTATGTTGGCAAAATATTTAATTTTCTAAAGTTCTAAAATCCTTAGAAATGAAAGAAAAATGTGTGATAGACATAGCACTCCTGTGTAAAAAGAAATTAATATTTAAATATTTATTCCAAGGCAGTCTGATACTCTCATAAATAAAATGTTGCCTCCTCTTGTAATTTTAAAATGCTGCATATTGACTTAGGGTTAAATACGTTTAGTAAAATAATTAATGCACAAATATTGACATTTGTTCATTCAAACAGTCTTAAGAGATGCATAACACATTTTTATCCTTAATTTTATTTTTAATTATTTATCATGAACATAAATTAAGATGATATTCACAGTAAAGATTATGGTAGCCGATTTTCTTTCCATTTTATGGAATGAATATTATCATTCATTTTTGTTTAAATTCAGGTGAATGGAAAAATTAGCAGCTTTATTTTTAGGTTTTATTGCTATTAATTTCTCTCTGGATATCAAAAAGCCACTTATACTCTTGTTTCAAGTTATAGTATGGTGTAAAACAGGAATGACTACCTCATTTTGATTTTAAATGTATCTAAGCCCTAGATTTTGAATGGCATACAGGAAGGATGAGAATGAGTACCTTGCAGTCAGCGTATTTGTTGTATTTAGGTAGTACAGATATTGAATGTTTCTGAAGGACTTAGACACAAGTATATAAAGTACACTAATCAGCAGATTGCTTTTAAGTTATTCTTAAAAGAAGCATATGTGCTACCAGGCTTGCCAGAAAATAATTTACATAATCTTCTACAGCACTGGGAGCCACTATTTCTCAATTGTAAGTCAATACAATAAAAAAGAAAAATTAGATTAAAATGAACAAAAATTTTTCAAAAAATGTTTTCCTTTGAATATATATTGTTAATATTTTCAAATCCTGGTTATATTTAGAAACACAGTCAAAATTTAAAAATAAATGAATCTTCGTGATGATTTTTGAAATAGGTTGTTAACCAATGAAATAAAGAGAAATATGTCTTGCTTTTAGTTAAAAATTACAGTAAATATATCTATTTTTAATATATAAAAGTATAGCAATTGGAAAAAGTAAAATATTTTAGGATTAAATTCTTAGTTTAAAGTAATTGAAAACATTGTTAAAAACTCTCCAATTTTTCTATAATTATATGTGAAAGTCAGTTTGATTATGACATTATAAGTATAAGTAATGTTTTGCTTGTGATTGACTTTAAATCCATACTGGTTATACAAATGTGTGCCTACCATATAAGAAATCACACTACAAAAATATTTCACGTTTTAACAGTTATCCCCCAAAACAATTCTAAGAAAGTAATATGATATTCAATTTTAGAAATGTGAAATCTGAGGTCCTTTCTACCTAAATGACTTGATAGGGATATAATGGCTACTAAAAGTCAAAAGTAATAATTATAACCACATTTTTTGATATACAATGGTTTTCTAAAATTATAGTAAAAATAAAATATTAATATTTTTGAAACTATAGATGCAGACATAGTGGTGAACAGTTTTTACAAACTATTAACTCTCTATGTTCAGTACTTTTGGATAGATAAAACCCGCATTAGTAAACTAGAATGGATAATCTTAAAAATAAGATGAAGTTGATATATAAGATAAGCCAATTTCCATAATAGTAAATGCAGTTTTTCTTTTCTATGATTATTCTTTTATATTGTATGATTTTACTGAACAAAACATTGCAAGTTAGTTTTGAAATGTTTCATTTCTCTATACAATGAAAAATATTTAAATTATTAAAAAGGTTCGATGTTTTTCACAGTTTTATATAATCTTGATATATTCTTGAATAAATATTCAATATAATTCACTGAAAATCATATTTCCTGAGTGTAACCATATACCAAGCACTCTAAAAGACACTTTAAAATGTACAAAAATAATTAAAACTGTTCGTACACAAGAA
This sequence comes from Catagonus wagneri, assembly GCA_004024745.2. NCBI lineage: Eukaryota > Metazoa > Chordata > Mammalia > Artiodactyla > Tayassuidae > Catagonus > Catagonus wagneri. The sequence continues at coordinate 4,062,935 of PVHT020000105.1, read as the reverse complement.
TGTCTTCTGGGATCACATACAGAATGAGACACCATGAAGTTTAGCAAATAGCTGACAGAGAATGGAGTTCTAATCAGGGATACCAGAAATAATGCAACTCTGAGGGACACTGGAGTTCCAGCCCAGCTAGGAGTTCCACATACGGATTTCCCGTCATGGCTCAACGGAAATGAATCTCACTAGGAACTATGGGTTTGATCCCTGACCTCGCTCAGTGGGTTAAGGATTTGGTGTTGCCGTGAGCTATGGTGTAGTTTGCATATGCAGCTCGGATCTGATGTTGCTCTGACTGTGGCCTAGGCCAGCAGCTATAGCTCTGATTGGACCCCTTGCCTGGGAACTCCCACATGCCAAATGTGCGGCCCTAAAAAGCCAAACAAACAAACAAACAATAACAAAAATTACCACATACACAAAAGAAGCAGGAAATAGTGCCTTGCAATCAAGATAAGAAGCAGTTAACAGCAAAATAAACAAGTAAACAAAAAGTTTATAATGAACAGACAGGACCTTTAAAACTGCTATTATAGGGGGGCGTTTTTAATTCAATGAATTTTATTATATTTATAGTTGTACGGCCATCCTCACAACCTAATGGCAGAGGAGGAAGACTTTGAGCTCACTTCCTTTCATAAACATAACAAAACTACAGCAACATGTATAGCAACCCTCTCTGAGAAGCCTAGTGAAATGACTCTTCTGTGACAAAGGATATAAAGAAAGAAAAAAAAGGCACTGAGATGGGTAGGGGGGAATAAAAGTGATCTTATCAGAACTCACTCCCCAGTCTTGCAACCTAGAAAGTGAGGGGATATCACAAACTTGAAGACCCTTCCTAAGGAATGAGAGGTTCAAGTTCCATATTGGCCACTCCAGTTCAGGAGTTCAGCACTGAAGATGAGCCCTCTTAATGCGTTTTGATAGTCAGTGGGACTTAGCACTAAGAGAACCAGGAAGCTGTAGGAAACTGACTCCACTCTTAAGGGACATATGCACAAGGTTTCTTGTTCCCAGTAACAGCACAGAGGCAGTACTGAAAATCTCCTGATGTTCTAGGCAGCCTGCCAAGACCACCCAAGCACAGTATATCCCCAACCTATATTGGGCTACAGCTCTAACTACCACCCCAACCAAGGCATCAGCCCTCACACACTCCAGGAGAAACCTTTGGACCAGACTCTTCAGGCTGCAGTCTAGCCCCTTCAGCTCAGCCTCCTCACCAAGGTAGCAGATACCGTTTTTGCCCCAGAAGCCCAGGCCTGTGTCAGATTCCAGTTCTAGCCTCTTGGTTCCAACTGCTCTGGCTCTGATTCAAGCTACAGTCCTTATAAGGTGGCAGAAGCTCCCCTCTAACCCCTAAAACTCCAGTCATCAAGATTGCGCCACCAGTGAACCCTCAGAAAAGTTCCCACCCAGCTCTAGTCCACCCCTGCTAAGCTGGTAGCTGCTAGTACTACAGGGAGAATCCCTGGCCAATGTCAGGTTTCAGATCCACTCCCTTTAGCTCTAAGGCCACATCCCCAGAATGTCAGAGGTACTAGCACACACTGGTGGAGGCACCAGTTCACACCAAACATTGGCTCTAGCCTTTCCCCCACCAGCCGCAACCCACCCTCACCAATATGACAGCACTAGAATGTACTGGAAAAAGCCCTTACCTCCTCGTACTTTGGTACCAACTCTCTTTCCAAAGACACTGGGAACAGGCTGGTTGCATAGGAATGCTCCTAAACAGCAATACACCTTCAAGACCAATATAGATAACTGTTTTGCCTAATTTTACAGAGACAGAGAAAGTCAAACGAAATGAAAAGACAGAGGAATATGTTCCAAACAAAAGGGCAAGATAAAACTTCATGAAAAAACATACACATGGAGAAAGAGTCAAGTAATTTATCTGATAAGGAGTTCCCACCATGGCACAGTAGGTTAAGGATCTAGCATTGTCCCTGTGGCAGCTGAGATAGCTGTTGAGGTTCAGGTTTGATTCCTGGCCTGGTGCAGTGGTTTAAGGATCAGGCATTGCTTGCTACAGCACCTGTGGTGTAGTGGTTGATCCCTGCTCTAGGAACTTTCATATGCCATGGTGTAGCAAAAAAAAAAAAAAAGAGTTCAAAGTATGCTTATAAAAATGCTCACTGAACTTGGAAAAAAAAATAGAGGAACACAGTGAGAACTGCAACAAAGACTTAGAAAATATATGCATAAAAAAGAACCAATCAGAGCTGAAGAATGCGATAACTGAAATGAAAAATACCCTAGAGGGAATCACAGTAGATCTGATAATACAGAAGAACACATAAGAGACCTGGAGATAGAATAATGGAATTCAAATCAGAACAGCAAAAAGAAAAAAAGTTGACCGTAGTTCAAAGGATCTCTGGAACAACATCAAATATATTAACATTTGAATTATAGCAGTTCTAGAAGAAGAGAGAAATAAAGGGGCAAATGTACCTTCTGAAATTATAGCTGAATATTTCCCTAACCTGAAGAAAGAAACAGATACTCAAGTTCTTGATTCACAGAGTCCCAAATAAGATGAACCAAAAGAGAACTATACAGAGAAGTATCAAAATTAAAATGGCAAAAGTTGAAGATAAAGAGAAAATTTTAAAAAGCAGTAAGAGAAAAACAGAATCATAGGCAAGGGAAACCTTGTAAGACTTTGGCTGATTTTTCAGTAGAAGCATTACAGCCCAGAAGGAAGAGGTATGATATATTTCAAATGATAAAAGGAAGAGCCTACACCCAAAGATATTCTACCCAGCAAGATTATCATTTAGAATTAAAGAGACAGTTTCCAAGACAAAGATTGAAAGAGTTCCTTACCACCAAACCACCTTCCAAGCAATGTTGTTTTCTTCTTTAAATGAAAAAGAAAGGGCCATAATAAGAAATAAAATATATGAAGGAAAGAAATTTCACTCATAAAGGTAATTATAGAGTAACAGAAGTGGATCGATGACATAAAAAACTAGTATAAAGGATAATAGACAAAAGTCACAAAGTCAATTATAAAATAGGTAAGAGATATGCAACAATTGTAAAGTATGACATCAAAACCATAAAATCAGGGGGAGTAAAAATATAAAACTTTTAGAATATGTTTGAACTTAAATTACTGTTAACAACACACACACACATCTCACAGTAACCACAAAAAAAGCATATAATAGGTACACAAAAAAAAACAAAGAGAAAGGAACCCAAACATAACAGTAAAGAAAATCATGAAACCACAAAGGAAAAAACTAAAATTTAAAAAAAAGGGAAAAAAGGGGGGAACTATAAAAACAACCGGAAAATAAATAGAATGACTATAAGTATATACCCACCAATAATCATTTTAAATATAAACGGACTACGTGCTCCAGTCAATAGACATGTGGTAACTAAATGGACAATAGAGCAACCCTCTATACACTGCATACAAGAGACTGTATACAAGAGATTTCAAGAGCTAAAGACAACACAGAGTGAAAGTGAAGGGATTTAAAAAGATAGTCCAAGCAAATCTAAATGAAAACTGGAGTATCAGTAGTCACATAAAACAAACTAAAATTTAAAACAACATCTATAACAAAAGATGAATAAGAGCATTACATAAGAATAAAGCGATCACTTTAAAAAAAAGTATAACAGTCATAAATATCTATGCACCCAATGTAGGAGTACCTAAATATATAAAGCAAATATTAACAGACATAAAGGGAGAATCATGTAATACACTAATATCAGGGGACATAAATCCCCGCTTATACCAATGGACAGATTATCCAGACAGAAAATCAGTAAGGAAACAGTGGCTTTAAATTACACATTAGAGTGGATGGATTTAATATCCATAGAACATTCTACACCCAAACAGAAGAATACCCTTTTTTATTTCAAGTGCATATGGAATGTTCTATAGGATAGATCCCATTCAAGGTCACAGAACAAGCTACAGCAAATTTAAGATTGAAATTATATCAAGCATCTTTTCAAACCACAAAGTATAAAACTATAACTCAACTACAGGAGTAAAGCTGGAAAAAATACATGTGGAGACTAAACAACATGCTACTAAAAAAGAATGAGTCAATAAAGAAATCAAAGAGGAAATAAAAATACCTTGAGATGAATTAATATGGGGACACAACTTTCTACAATCTACAGGATGCCTCAAAAGTAGTTCTAAGAAGGAATTTTATAGAATCAGGCCACCCTCAAGAAAAAACATAGGTCTCAAAGACTTAAATTTACAACTAAAAGAATGGGAAACAGAAGAAGAAACAAAGCCACAATTTAGCAGAAGAAAGGAAATAATAAAAATCAGAGCAGAAATAACTGAAAGAGAGACTTTAAAAAACAGTCGAAAAGACCAATGAAACTAAGAGCTGTTTTTTTTTTTAAAAGATCAACAAAACTGATAGACCTTTAGTAAAATTCACCAAGGAAAAAAAAGAGAGAGAGAGAGGGCCCAAGTAAATAAAACTAGTAATAAAAATGAAAGAGAAGTTACAATTTCTCATTCTGATATCACAGAAATACAGGTAATCCTCAGAAAATACTATGAATAATTACATGTCAAAAATTGAACATTTTAGAAAAAATGTGCAAATTCCTAGAAATATACAATCTTCCCCAACTGAATCAGGAGGAAATAAAAAGTTTGAACAGACTTATTATTAGTAATTAATTTGAATCAGTGACCAAAGACCTCCCACCAAACAAAAGTCCAGGACCAGATAGCTTCCTTGTCCCCGAGGAACATTTAGAAACGAGTTAATACCTGTCCTTCTCAAACAATTCCAAAAAATTGAAGAGGAAGGGGTACTTTCAAACTTATTCTACAAGGACAGGATTACCCTGATAATAAAACCAGTCAAAAACATTGCAATAAATGAAAATTACAAGCCAAAATCTCTGATGAGCAGAGATGCAAAAATCTTCAACAAAATATTGGCAGACCAATTTCAGCAATACAGTAAATGGATCATACACATGATCAAGTGGGATTTATTCCAGGGATACAAGTGTTGTTTAATATCCACAAATAACATGATGTTAATATCCTTAACATAACTAAGGATAACATGGTCAGCCCAATAAATGCAGAAAAAATATTTGACAAGATTCATCATCTATTCATGATTAAAAACTTTCAGCAAAGTTGGTATAGAGGAATGATACTTCAACATACTAAAGACCATTTATGACAAACCTATGGTTAACATCATACTAAATGGTGAAAAAGTAAAAGATTTTTCTCCAAATCAGGAACAAGATTAGGATGCCATTCTCACCACTTTTATTCAACATAGTATTGTAAGACCTAACAACAGCAGTTGGATGAAAAAAATAATAATAAAAGTCATCCAAATTGAAAGAGAAGAACAAACTGTCACTGTTTGCAGATGATATGATACTATATATAGAAAAGTCACTCAAAACGCTATTGGAACTAGTAAATAATATCACTAAATTTGTAGGATAAAAAATTACCATACAAAAAATTGTTGCATGTCTGTATAGCAATAATGAACTATCAGAAATAAATCCAGAAAACAATCCTATTTATAATCAGTCAAAAAGAATAAAATACATATGAATAAATTTAATCAAGGAACAGACCTGTACTCTGAAAAATATGACATTGATTAAAAAATCAAAGACAACACAAATGGTAAAATTTTTTGTGTTCATGGATTGGAATAATTAATATTATTAAAATGCTCCTAGTGTTCAAAGCCATCTAGAGATTCAATGCAATCCCTATCAAAATATCAAGGCATTTTTCACAGAAGTAGAAAGAATAATTCTAAACTTTGTATGGAACCAGAGAAGACCCTAAATAGACAAAGCAATCCTGAAGAAAAGGAAAAAAACAGGAGGTATCACATCCCTGATTTCAGACTATACTATAAAACTAAGGCAATCAAACGGTATGGTACTGGCACAAAAAAAGATACACGGATCAGTGGAACAGAATAGAGAACCCACAGTTGAACCCACACACATATGGTCTACTAATCAACAACTAACAAGGCAAAAATATACAATGGGGAGATGACTGTCTCTTCAATAAGTGGCATTGTGAAAACTAGACAGCTATAGGTAAAAGAATGAAACTGGAACATTTTCTCACACTATATAAAAATAAACTCAAAGTGGATTAAAGACTTAAATGTAAGACTTGAAACTTCTAGAAGAAAACATAGGCAGTATGCTCTTTGACATCAGTCAGCAGTATTTTTTTTTTTTTTTTGTATTTGTTTCCTCAAGCCAGGAACAAAAGAAAAAATAAACAGGACCGCATCAGACAAAAAACTTTTGCATAGTGAAGGAAATCATCAATAAAATGAAAAGCCGGCCTACTGAATGGGAGAAGATATTTGCAAATAATATGTCTGATATCCAAATATATAAATAACTCATACAACTCAAAACAAACAATCTGATTGAAAAATCAGGAGAGGACCTGAATAGGCATTTTACAAAGAAGACTACAGATGGCCAACAGGCACATGAGAATATGCTCAGCATCATTAATTGTTAGGGAAATGCAAATCAAAACCAGAATGGGATATACCCTCATGTCTGTCAGAATGGCTATTATCCAGAACACAAGAAATAACAAGTATTATTGAGGCTGTGGAGGAAAGGAAATGCTCATGCACTGTTACTTGAAATATAAATTAGAACAGCCACTATAGAAAACAATATGGACATTTCTCAAAAAATTGGAAATCTTGTTACCATACCATCCAGTAATTCCACTCCTCAGTGTTTATCCAAAGAAAAGGAAAACACTAATTTTAAAAGATATATGCACCCCAGTGTTCATAGTGGCATTATTTACAGTAATGAGATAAGGAGGCAACCTAAATGCTCATCACCAGATTAATGGGTAAAGAAAATGTGCTGCATACATACAGTGGAATATTCCTCAGCCATCATAAAGAATGAAATTTTGCCATTTGCAACAACATGGATGGATCTGTAGACAGAGGAAAGCAAATATTTTATATATTTTCATTTATATGTGGAATCTAAAAAGCCTAATAAATGAACAAATATAAGAAAACAAAAGCAGACTCACAAAGAAACAACTAGTAGTTCTCAAGGTATGAATAAGGACAAGATAAGTGATTGGATTAAGAAGTAAAAATGACTAGAGTCAATATTTTATAATAACTTTATATGGCATGCAATCTGTAAAATATTGAACCACTATTTTGTACACTTGAAAATGATATAATAATACAAGTGAAGCATAATTAAACATTTCTGAAAAAGGCTGCTATTATATATATGTTTAATGACCTAATAGAAAAGATGGATGAACAGATTTGGAATCTGAGCCCATAAATGAAAACTACTAAGGAACCAAAATGAAAATTCTAGAAGCGAAATGTACAGTAGTTGAAAATTACAGGATAGGCTTTGTAGAACATAGGACGCTACAGCTATAAGATTCAGTAAACCACATGACATTAATAGAAATTATAATAACCAAGAAAAAAAGGAGAAAAATTAAATTACTAAAAATCAGAAATGAAAGGACATCACTATTGACCTTAAGAATTAAAAAGGAATACTATGAACAACTATATGCCTGCAAATTAAATAGCTTAAATGAAATGGAAATTTTTAAAGAAATAAAATACTAGTGTGTATACACACACACACACACACACACATATATTAAGAGCAGCTGTGGTTATTTTGGTTCTTTTTTTCCTTGAAGTTTTTATTTTGCACAACAGGTATTTGTTACTTACGGAGAAATAGTTAAAGCAAATAGAGCATGTTAATCTGTTCAGTTTTATGTGCTTCTCTTTGTTTTGATGGGGTGTTAAGCAAATAAAATTTAATAGAGCACTGCCTTGCTAGAGAAACTCTGAAACAAACTTTACATCCTCTTAATAATGTGTATAACCTATAAAGGCTTATGCGTACATTTACGTGTCAGTCATTCTCGAAAGTTGTGTGACTCAAGGCAGTAACTCAGCACTTTGAAGGAACCTACTGGCAATCTGAACCATCAGACTTGACTAACCAGAGAGGAAGTCTTTTTTAGGTGTGAGTGTGCACACGCATGCACACACACACATACAGACACACACTCAGATACACACACATACACACACTCCTCATATTTTCCTTCTTCCTCTTTTCAAAGTTCATCTCTAAATAATTATTAGGTTTGCAGTCTCAGATCCCAGAACCCAGAATCCACCTAGGGGGCAAGTCCCTCTCCCTATGATTATATTCATTGGATTTGTACTTCTGAAGTAAGAACAAGTTCTCGACTTAGGTTTTGCGTTACCTGAAATTTTACTTAATAATATCTGTTTCTGACATAACTTGTAAGTATCTTGTTTTATCTTTCTTCAAGTCCCTTTTTCATAGCGTTTTAAAAATCACAAACCAAATTACAAAATCTTAGAAATACTTCTATTTTGAGTAAGAAGTCATTGCTGAAATTTTTTAACAAGGAAGAAATAAGGAAAAATAGAAAAATACAGGGCAAAACTTCACAAAATACTTTGTACATTTCGCTACTCAAATTTCATTTCCCTTGGCAACTCCAAAATTTCTTCTTTTTTGCTTTCTTCTTCTCATGCCTAGAGTCAAATGTACTCTCTACTCCACCCACTCTTAGATGCCTGTCCTCCCACCTTCTCCCTCCCTTCTCTTCCTCAGTGATACCTCAGTGCCTTTTCCGGTGTAAAGCAATTACAGCTCTAGTGTTATTTCAATGCTCTCTCTTCCATATCCATCAAATTAGCAAACTCAAGTCTTAAGATTAGGTAATGGGGGTTAATGGGCTGGGAGAGGAGATGAAAAGACCCCTCCTTAGAAAGGGTATGAATTCCTGTACTTTTTTTGTAGCCTTATTATCGTTACTGATTTCCTTGAGCTCTATCATGCTACATATAGGGAACTTTATATTTCTTGGTGCATGAATGGTGATGAGTTGAATTCTCCTATGCATATTCTTGACGTTATTCCTTCTCTGCTTCTCTGGCAGTGGGAGGGCAGGTGCTTGGCTACAGTATAATTACATTGTGCACCCATCAGCAAGTCTCCACTTAACAACCTTCAAATAACCCCAAGGAATTTGAGAGCAATGAAGCAAACATGAATTAGCCCTAAATATAAAAAGGAGAAAGTGTTGCTTTATTTATTTATGTTTTAAGGATAGAGTTATTTACATTCTACTGCATCATAGAATAGTAAGTTTATTTAATATTCATGAAACATTAGTTTGGAAGAAAAATTGAAAGGTCATGCAGCCTACCCTTTAATTCTGAACCAATATTATTAAATAAAACTTTAAGGAAAATATAAAATATTAATTGCCAAGAGCATTATGCTTTCATTTATTTCAACTGTTAATCATAAATTGTTTCCAGTATCAGAGACCACAGTCTTCAAGTCATACATTAAGGAAAATTTATTGACCCTTATATGATCCAGTTTAGAGTGACTGTGGTATAGACGCATGTATGGAATAGATTTAGGTAAATTTGTGTTTATTCAAGAGAATATTCTGGAAAACTCCTAAAATGGTAAAACCCTTGCCTCATGTTGTGACTTTGTTAAATTAGCACTTGTTAAATGGAGCATAGGGTGCTAGGTGGTGAGCAGAGTTTCAATAAGAGAAATTAAAATATAACAGTTTATTACAGGTCCTAGAGGAATGTTTCAAGGGACCACGTGGGGAGGTTAAAGCAGAGTGCATTCAGAGAGTAGTCTTAAGTTCCATGGGTAGAATTCTTTGAGGTTTCTGGCCTTAAGATGAGTTGGGCAATTCCAGCCAAAAAAGCAGGGTGTTCGTAAGCTCCACAGAGGTCTTACCTAATGGGTACAGAAGGGAGGCTGATGATCACAAAGTCTGTTGGGGACGTCAGGAACTTCCATGTGCTTATAAATCTAGGGCAGTTATATGGGGTATGTGCTTGCATGAAGAAGCTGGTATATAATGATAATAATTACTGAAAAACTGATTTTCACCAAACACTAAATATGGTGTGCCAGACCAAGACTGTAATGTTCTGTATACACATATTTTAAATAACTGACACTTTTCCAAGTAGTATAAAGTATCATACAAAGATTTTTTTGTTTTTGAAAATTATTAAATAATAAGAAATAATTTATCCATTAGATGCCTAAAAATGTTCTAAATTATTTCTGTCATAAATCTGCTTATTGTTGGACCCAGGTATCTGGCAAAATGGTCAAACCATTTGGGTATGTTATTGGCTTTTGGTTTTTTTGTTTTTTGTTTCCTATTTGAGATATAGGCTTAATAGCTGACTTTTTCTTCTTCAATATGTTGCCTTGAGCTATTGCATCAGAGTCACCTGATATTTTTGGGACAAAAGTGTAAATTTTTAGACCTTTCACAGACCTACTAATTCAGAATAACTAGAGGCTAGAACTCTCCAGTTTTTAACAAGCTCTGTGGGTGAAGCTTATGTCTCTAAAGTTTGATAACACTGAAGTTTGAAAACTGCTCTACTTTGTAGCTCATATTTTGTTTTTCACTTGCAGTATGTAAAGATCATGTTGAATAATTGGTGACTTTGCCTAACTTTAGTTTATTCCTTTCTGGAGACTTTGAAGTAGAATTTGTGCTCAAGTCTCAACAATTCCCATTTGTAAATCTGTGTCACTCTCTTGTGGTTTCAGAGGATATCAGTCTCTATTAAAACCCATTCATTTGTGTTATTAAGCTTTTAGTGCAAATATAGCATCAAGTTCAAATCATCAGGGTGGTCTCTCAAATTTTAGTGGAGTTTTTTTTGGTCATGTTTTCTTCCAGTGAATTTTTTGTATATATTAGGAACAAGTTGCTATTTTAACAAGTTTCCTCGTGTTTTTTTTCTATTGTTTTAGTAATAGAAGCAGAATTTATCTTTAGGAGTATACTGTTCTTCAGTTTTAGAAAACATGCACACACCTCACAAAGGAGCATTATAATTAGCTTTTTTAGTCATGAAGTAGCAAAGCAAAAAGAGTTATTTTGGAAGGGAGCAATTTGCATCAATAAGAAAATTAACTACTCTACATAATAATGTGAAAAACCACCTTTACTTTAAACTGGGAGAAAACTTGGCAAGTTTCTTAGATTTAGTGGGGTTTCAGCATTGGCTAAGGTTATTCCATTTGTAGCTAGACACACTATTGTTTGTAACAATATAGAGAAGCAAGAACAAAGAGAAATCTAGAAAGGACCTCACTGTGGAGGATCAGGGAAAAATATTATAAACACAATGCTATCAAATATTCTAGGTTAAAATTTGCTGTGTGGTATTTTTTCTCTTATATCCACAAGATTCCAATAAAGGTTTCTTAATGCCACAGCTTAATAACTCTGCTTTGTGGCTCCCTGTAGGACAAAATGTCATTTTAAGAGGCGCAAATCTTTAGAATGTGATTTGATGTATGTGCAGACTGGTATCATAAGAAAGATTACAAGCAATAGTCAATATATTACATTACAGAGCAATACATTACATGGCAGAGCATATAATGACTATCTGAAATTTGCAGAAATATGATATTCTTTGCATTTAAGATGCCATCATTTTAATGTATACTGTTGGTTTATGTGCTACAAAGAGAAAAAATATTGCTAATTAGATTATATAACTTTTTGTAACTTACATTTTATTTTCTACTTAAGGAAAGAGCCCTTTTAGATTACTTAAACATAAATATTAATTATATATCACTCTTGCATATACATAAAAATAAAAATACAGGAGAATGAATAAGATCGTTCTAAAGCTCATTTATACCTGACTCACTTTTCTATGTCTGACTCTTTTGAGTTACTTTTTGACTCAGTCATTGATATCTTGATATTTCCAATAATATCTTGTTGATGAAACATATCTTCAAAGAGTGCTCTGCTACTGATTCTGGGAATTTCTTTCAAGCCAATGATGCTAGTTTTGAAGCTGGTGCTATTCTAATCTTGTCGTGGACTCATCAGAAGGATTTTGTACAACAAGTAGATATCATATATATACCTTAAATTTTCCTTACATTTAAATGTTCAGAATATTGAGATGTTACATTAGCCAGTTTTGCGACCAGAAATGTCTACAAAGTCACATGTATGATAACAGTGAAAGCTATTTCATAACTGTTGCCCGACTGACAATGATTGCAAAATTCAGTTGACTGTAAGACACATCCTACTTTAAGGATGTTAAAATGTGAACAGTTTTGCCCTGCATACTTCATAAAATACAGCACTTAGATCATTGGACTTCTGGCAGTCATACAGGATGGAGACTTGGGGGTTTTAGCTAAATACTAGAGGAAGAGTATCCCTCCCTGAAGACTAAAGAATTTGTGAATATACACAAGTTACAATTGTATTCATTTGCAATTTTTATAATTGTACTTACTAATACATGTATCTTGAATATGACTTGTCCTTTTTCCCCAAATTTGTTTCATCATAGTAAATGAAATGTCAGCTTGTCACATTAAATTGTAAATTATAAATTACTATTCTCCTAGTCCTCTAAGTGTCCTTCACCCTCATTATGACACTACCCTTCAGAGATAAGGAGCAGGAAGACTTTAATGAGAACTTCAACTAACGTAATAATTAGAGAAGGTTGAGCTAATTAAAAATTATGCAAACCCTGACTTAAAATACACTTGTGCCTAAATTGTATGGGTTAAGGCCAAAAAGCTTTAAAAAAACACAATCTAGTCTACTGTTTAATTTTCAAATCACATATTAAATACTGAAGCATGTGCAAAAATCATATCATAGTATATTTTTTTTCCACTTAGCCAGAAATTAAAATATACCTCATAAATGGAAAGACTGTGATGATGTGCTTTACAGTCCAGTTATAACACTCTGAGCACACATACTTCTTTAACAAGTAATACTTTACATGATTTCTTGTGTAAAACACTGAGATATTACTGAGATATTTGTCCAGGTTTGCCACCTGGAAGGTCAACCCACACACAAGTGTGATGACAATGACAACTACTTCAAAACTGTTGCCTGGCTACCCCATTAAAATAATCTAAGCTATAAAATCTGGGTATGTTTTCTTAAGGTAATTGAGAACCAGTATAGGAAATGAAACTTGAGAAAATCTGACTTTCAAGATATTGACTCAGTTCTTAAATTCTTACTCATAGTGATCAAGGTAGCTGAAGGAAATGTCTAAATGGTAGAGTTCTTGTTCTTCCATCTCGTACACAAAGACAGTTGATTCAGAGTTTTCTTCATTTCTGGTTGCATGTTGTTTTTATATCCTCCTTCTTTTCCTCCTTTAATGTCCCAAAAAGCTCAAAATATTAAATAATATATACATCAAATAATTTTAGCATTTAAGCAATCATCAGGATTGGGTTGTATTTGTATAGAAGAGAAAAAATATACTGTTTCTCTCTTTATTTTCTTCAAGTCTTCTACTAGATTGATTTTGTGAGAACAAATTGATAGGGCTAGAAATAAAGGGTCATCAAATTTTTGCTCAGAATCATCTCACTTAGATTACATGGGATATTTATTCACATGCAAATTTGCATAAGGAATTTGCATATAAAATCTGCCTTTGAAGCCACAGTAATCAAGACAGTGTGGTACTGGTATCGAAAGACATACCAATGGAACTCAATCTAGAACCCAGAAACCTATGGTCAATTAATCTTCGACAAAGGAGGCAAGAATATAAAATGGGAAAAAGACAGTCTTTTCAGCAAGTGATTCTGGGAAAACTGGGCAGCCGCATGTAAATCAGTGAAACTGGAACACACCCTCACACTGTGCACAAAAATAAACTCAAAATGGCTTAAACACTTAAACACAAGACAAGACACCATCAAAATCCTAGAAGAGAACACAGGCAAAACATTCTCTGACATCAACCTTACAAATGTTTTCTTAGGTCAGTCTCCCAAGGCAACAGAAATAAAAGCAAAAATAAACCAATGGGATCTAATCAAACTGACAAGCTTTTGCTGCACAGCAAAGGAAACCATAAAAAAAAAACAGCCTATGAAATGGGAGAAAACTGTTTCAAATGATGCAACTGACAAGTTCTTAATCTCTAAAATACACAAACAGCTATATAACTCAACAGCAAAAATACCAACAACCAATTGAAAAATTGGCAAAAGACCTGAATAGACATTTCTCCAAAGATATACAAATGGCCAAGAAGTGCATAAAAATGCTCAACATCACTAATTATTAGAGAAATCCAAATAAAAACTCCTATGAGGTACCATCTCACACCTGTCAGAATGGCCATCATTAACAAGTCAACAAATAATAAATGCTGGAGAGGGTGTGGATAAAAGGGTACACTCCTACACTGTTGGTGGGAATATAAATTGGTATAAACACTATGGAAAACAGTATGGAGGTACCACAGAAAACTAAATATACAATTACCACATTACCCAGCAATCCCACTCTTGGGCATATATCTGGACAAAACATTCATTGAAAAAGATACATGCACCTGTATGTTCTTTGCAGCACTATTCACAATAGCCAAGACATAGAAACAACCTAAATGTCCATTGATGGATGAATGGATTAAGAAAATGTGATATATACACACAGTAGAATACTACTCAGGCATAAAAAGGAACAAAATAATGCCATTTTCAGCAACATGGATGGAACTAGAGACTTTTGCACTAACTGAAGTAGGACAGAAAGAGAAAGACAAATACCGTATGATATCACTTATATCTGGAATCTAATATATGGCACAAATGAACCTTCCACAGAAAAGAAACTTAAGGACTTGGCAAAGAGACTTGTGGTTGCCAAGGGGGAGGGAGTGGGATAGACTGGGAGTCTGGGATTAATAGATGCAAACTATTGCATTTGGAGTGGATAAGCAATGAGATCCTGCTGTATAGGAGAGGGAACTATAGCTAGTCACTAATGATGGAACATGATGAAGGATAATGTGAGAAAAAGAAGATATATATATATGTATATATATAGCTGGATCACTTTGCTGTACAGTAGAAATTGACAGAATACTGTAAACCAACTATAATGGAAAAAATTATCATTTAAAGTATTTGCCTTTGAAATTATTGTTACTACTAAATCAATTGTGAGGGCTTTTATGTTAGCAATTAAACACATCCAGGGGAATAAAAGTGACAATGATGAAGGATATATGGACACTATTAATAGATCTGAGGAGATGAATCTTGAAACAGAAAGAAACATGAAAAGAAAATCACGAACTTGGGGAACAGACTTGTGGTTGCCAAGGGGGTGGGGGAGGGGTGGGGGAGGGGTGGGGGAGGGGTGGGAGGGAGTGGGGATAACTACTGCTTTAATGATGGAATAGCAAGGAGCTCCAACTGTAATGCACGGGGAACTATATCTAATTACATGTGACAAATCCATATATGTACATGTAATCGGGTCAACACATGGTGCAGTTGGAAAATCTGACAGAAATCTGTAGACCAGCTATAATGCAAAAATAAAAAACAAATAAATAAATAAATAAATAAATAAATAAATAAAAAGAAAATATTGGAATGGTTTTTGAGCTGTGTCAATTTAGGAAACAATAAGAAGGGCAGTGGACAGGTGGGAATCATATGGATGTGGATTCAAGGACCACTAGAAGATCTTTTTCAGATTGTCTCAGATTTTATCTAGCTGTGATTAAGACAGTGAACTCCCTCTTCCTGGGGAGTGTTTAGGAAGCTCTCAGACCTCCTTAGGCTTCTATGACTTACTATCAAGTAATATCTTCTAACAGGAAATTTAGAGTAAGTTATCAAGAAATGGGTGTTGAACAGAGCATACAACAATCAGTAACATCATGGGAGATGGTAAAGGCTAAACAACTAACTTTTCCATCAGGGCATCAGACCTTCAGGAACCCCCAAAGTCAATCCCAGTTCTGCCACTAATTTAATGCTCTGTGACCTGTATCAACTTCTTAATCCATTTCCACATTAAATAAGGGCTTTGAAAGCATGATTTGTAATTTTATTTACATTTTATGTATACCTTCTTCACATTTTTAGATAAGGTTGACCTGTTGGTCTTTATTCATAGAATGCCGCACTCTTTGAGACCTACCAGCACCAGCCCAGGATTCATAACATGTTTCATAGCACAGTGCGTCAACACCAGTTCTGACACAAACACTGAATGCAACTTGTAGATATTAAAGAAATGTGGCACAATTGGGGGGTATAATGAGGAGTAGTTGAGGGTCTCCTTTAATCTAAACACAGTAACACAAACTTTAGAAATCTAGCTAGTGTGGCAGAAACTCATATTATACCTTGTAAAATATTATTGTTATTATTACATTTAGGAGTCTTAAAATCATGTGCATAATGATGTTCAGGTACAAATATCAGCAACATCAATCAATTTGATTAATGATAACTGCAACACATGAGATTTATATGGAGAAGTATTTGGTAGCCCTTACATTTATTCTCTGGTGATGCCCACATTGTATTGATATAATAAAAATAGCGCTTAACCACATTTTAATTCTTTTTTTTTTTGTCTTTTTGCCTTTTTTAGGTAGAGCCGCACCCACGGCATATGGAGGTTCCCAGGCTAGGGGTCTAACAGGAGCTGTAGCTGCCGGCCTTTGCCACAGCCACAGCAACGCGGGATCCAAGCCGTGTCTGCAACCTTCACCACAGCTCACGGCAATGCTGAATCCTTAACCCACTGAGCAAGGCCAGGGATCGAACCCGCAACCTCATGGTTCTTAGTCGGATTTGTTAACCACCGAGCCATGAAGGGAACTCCCTTAACCACATTTTAATTCTATATTTGCTGATTAATATGTCAACATGCAGAGTTCTTTTCTCCCTTAGTACAGGTTGATGTTGACAGTATACCTGGTACCTTTCTCCAGAATGACTACTGAATTTTTTCAGCAGTTTTGTAATAAATGGAGAAGAAACAAAAAAAGAAACTTTAGCAAATTTCTCTAAATTTTGCTTCCTTTTTCAGGCTACTCAGAGAACCAAAAATAATGGAAGGATCATGGAAAGAATTTGTATTTCTGTCAGATAATCTGGATATGTCATAATAAATGCCTTATCAGTATTAAAATTTATTAGAAATTAAGAAATAGACTAAGAATAAAACTTTATAATTTCCAAAACATCAACTTATGATTTAAATTAGGTGTTACTCTCACTGATTTGAAATTAAAAGAAAGAGAAAAAGAAAGAAAGAAAGAAAGAAAGAAAGATAGCAGTGCTATCTTAGTAAATAAACGATAAATAAAAAAATATATAGTATTTAAGTACTTAGTATTTACATATCATTTAAATAAACTGAAAACCTGTGAAATATTTTTTAAAATCTTACAATTTTGGAGTTCCCTTTGTGGCACAGCAGTAATGAACCTGACTAGTATCCATGAAGATGTGGGTTCAATCCCTGGCCCCACTCAATAGGTTGAGGATCCAGCATTGCAGTGAGCTGTGATGTAGGTCACAGATGCGGCTTGAGTCTCACATTGCTGTGGCTGTGGTTTAGGCTGGAAGCTGCAGCTCTGATTAGATTCCTAGTCTGAAAGCTATATATATGCCGCAGGTGTGGCACTAAAAACAAAACAGCAGTTCCTGTCATGGCTCAGTGGTTAACAAATCTGACTAGGAACCACGAGGTTGCGGGTTCAATCCGTGGCCTTGCTCAGTGGGTTAAGGATCCGGTGTTGCCATGAGCTGTGGTGTAGGTTGCAGATGTGGCTTGGATCCCACATTGCTGTGGCTGTGGCGAAGGCCGGCAGCTACAGCTCCTGTTAGACCCCTAGCCTGGGAACCTCCATATGCCGCAGGTGCGGCCCTAGATAAGGCAAAAAGACAAAAAAAAAAAAAAAAGGAAATCAGTCAAAAAGATGCAAGCAGCATGTGGATAAAGGAATGTAACTTTTTGAGCATTTAAAACAAAAGATAACAAAGAAACAAAGCCAATGGAAGAGGTTAATACTATTTTAGGTTAAGACACTGCTAATGTGTGAACCAGAAGTTAATTTTGGCGATTTCCTTCCTATCTTTCATAGAGCTTTTGCTGTAATTCTTGTCATGGTTCAGTGATAATGAATCGACTAGTATCCATAAGGACTCGAGTTCTATCCCTGGCCTCCCTCAGAGGGTTTAAAGATCTGGTATTTCCCTGAACTGTGGTGTAGGTCTCAGATGAGGCTCGCATCTGGCTTTAGTGTGGCTGTGGTGCAGGCTGGCAGCTACAGCTCTAATTTGACCCCTAGGCTGGGAATTTCCATATGCCACAGGTGAGACCCTAAAAAAGTCAAAAAAAGAAAAAAAAAGTAGAGCCTTTGCTACCTTAGGCAGACATCCATCTTGTCAACTGATATTGGCAAACGTGGCTTCCAGTAAGAGCTTAGGCTTCACTGCCGCACCACATTCCAGGAGCAGGAGGAGTTCAGGAGTCCTTGGGGGCCTCTCTCCTACATGTTGAAGTTTTTTTTTCTTTTTCTTTTTTTGAACACTGGTCTTTTTGGAATCACCTTTCCCTGCCTTCTCCTCTTCTTTAACTTTGAAATCTAGACTGATTTTCTTTACATTTTTAAAAACTTTATTGAGATGTAATATATGTACGATAAAATGAATTTGCCCATTTAAATGCTATACAATTTGGTATTTTGATGTAGATCTATACCTATGTAACTAATATCTCATTCAAAATATAGAATATTTCTATTAAACCAAACGTAAGTTTACTTGTGTCCTTCCTAGTGATCCCCCCGCCATCACCCCATACCTTCTGCTTCTGTTTTTCTTCTATACATCATTCCTTTTTATTGTTGAGTAGTGTTCTTTATATTAATATAGAAGTTATGTTAATTCATTGTATTAATATAGAAGAACCATCATCTGTTGCCTACCATCACTTGTTATTACAAGTGTTGTTGAAGGTGTGGGGAAGTTAGAACTTTCTACCACTGGTAGGGATAATCAAATGGTGCAACCACTCTTGAAAACAGTTTGTCAGCATCTTACATTTAAATATATGCTTACTGTATGACTCAGTAGCTCCTTTTCTTCATATTTATCTAAATAAGTTAAAATACATGCCTAAAAAAATTTATAATTGAGTGTTCATAGTAGATTTTCTAATTAGATGTGTTTAACACAATTTGGGGAAAGTAAAGTAAACTGGGATAGGGCTACTTCCCACTTGGGCAGGAGTTGAAGGGGAGCTTCCTGTTTGAGAAGGCTGTGCATGATTCAGAATATCACAAGGGAAAAAAATGAATGAATTTAAAAGACACATATCAGTCAGTCTAAGCCAAGTGTCTCGGAAGTGCTCTGACCTAGCTATCTACATATGGAGTTTGGGTTAAAGCCTTTGCTAATAATAAAGAGGAAGATTTTACCCACTATTTTCTTATCTTCCTAAAAACAAATTTTGGCTTCAGGAACTTAGGCAAGTATCTTGACTGTCTGATCCTATCTATGAAGAACCTCTCTCCTTTGCCTTCTAAGTAATCTGTTTTATCATTGAAATCCTAAAGTAGAAAAGTGCAGTAGTACCTTGATAGACGAATAGAAAACTACTGTTGGAAAGGAGGAAATTTGAGAAACCGTTCAAATCAGTGTGTGTGCAGATACCTACTTGCATAAGGAGAACCAGCTAGCTAGAATCCCACTAGCTGGCATGCTCTTAAGTGAAAAAAAAGGAAACGTGCAATCCCTGAATCAATGTTAATGTAGTTTACAGGTGCCCGTAATATAAAAAAATATTAGATCATAATGGAAGTCCAATTTGCTGATCCACACTTTTCTGTTTATCTGGTTGTCTCTTCATTGAAGGAGAAGGGAAGCATTTTATTGCATTTATTGAGTTCTTGATGACATAGATATACTGATTTCTGTTCAGTTTTCTGATAACAATTTATTATAAAGAACAATGGTCTCCTTCCATGAGTCCATCAACTTAATAGAGTATCTCTCTCTATATTATAAAGTCAATCATTTTGAAAATTGTACTCTTTCAGGAATTATTTCTTGTTCCACAAAATGATTAATATAAATTAAAATAATAGAAGCAAGCACAGCTAGAGAAGGGGAATCCTACTGATCTTAGACCTTCTCTCCTACCTATGCCTAAGAACAAAAAGCAGACTACTCAGGAAACCTAATTTTATGTCACCCTTTCCTTTCATTCTGTTTTTGTTTTTGTTTTTGTTTTTTCCAAACCTATAAAGACAAACTCTTCTGGAGTTTTCTTTTGTTTGCTTGTTTCCCAACCACCTCTGGTCTCTATTTTCCTTTACACTTAACTTCCTTTTGTGCCTTTTTATCATTATTCTCATGCTAAAATGGTGTATATCTATTGATCAAAGTGAGTAACAAATGAAATGGAACTCTTTGTGAATGGTTTCAGATGGGCAAATGTAAATGGAGGAAGTTTGGTCCACAGCATCGTCTTAGACAGCTGAACAAACACCGAATAGCAGGGTGGTTTCAGTCTTAACTAGATAAAAGAGACCAAAAAGCAGCAATACCCTCTATACCACCTTAAGCATGTCTTTTCTCATTAAGGGCTTAACCATTAACCTTCCCCAGTCTAGCCATAATTGGTTCTACCGCCTAAACACTCACTCTTTCCTCTCCATAGTATTCTATCCAAATCAGTAAATCATAGAATAGGAAGATTCTAAGTAATCAGTTAGCAATTTGAAAAGAATGACTAATGAATTATACTTTCAGTTTGTTAGTAGAAAATAAGATTCCTACTTATGTTAACTTTTTAATCTGGATAATTTCAGTAGAAATGGGAAACACATACAATGACTTTATAAATTCCCTATGACTCTATGGTTAGTAAAACTATTTTTCTTAGGCATATATTATTACATAGGTTATTTAAATTAACACTGTCAGGTCAATAAGCCACAATTTAATTTGAGGAAACTGGAATGTCTCCAGAGATTTTGGAAGATTTAAATGTCTAATCACTTCCAAACTGAAAGAAGAATGAAAATAACCTGGTTTTTGTTTTTGTTTTACTTTAGTGTTTTTTTTTAAATTTGTTTTATAGCATAGGATTAGAGGCCACACTGATAACATCAGCAGCCGCAACATCAAAACTTAAGAGCTTTCCGGAGAGCCATGTCAGAACTGAAATGCTGAAGGGAAAACTGATACTATCCCTGACCTGTTTTGGGGGAATGGATGTTTGAAACTGACTTTGGAATGACACGTCCTCATTGAATTTGATGGGACAGCAACTAAGAGCAGGAATAGAAGTGGCATTGATTCTGTTAGTATCAAGGAATTAAAGCTATTTTCATTTCTCATTATCAACTGAATAATAATAATGGCCCTATATTTTGGCGCAAGAATGAGTCTCCTATTTAGGTTGAAATATTTTTTTCTTGTGAAATCCCTTATAGTTGTAATAACTAGAAAAAATATATTTAGAAAGAAAAGCTTTGAATGAAGTAATCAAAGGAGAAAGCTCCACGTGGCATTATTACAGCAGTAAATACTTTAGAGTTATATTTAAGGTGCATAAATAAATTTTAACTCGATTTAATTTAAAAATGATTTGAGATTTGATTTTTTATAGATTCATGAATCACAAGAATCGGGGAAGAAGGGTATGGATTGTGCATAGTTAAAGCAAAGATATTTTTGTTATTCCTTATGTTTCAGGACTGAAGTCGTCAAAATGTGAAGACTTCTAGGCCTTATTATGGATATCATTGAATTGTAAATTAAATTTTTAAACTAAATTGAGTTATAAATATAACTTCAAAGATTTTAGAGGAAAAACTTTCTATTAAAAGTATAGTGATCACCTATCTCTTCCTTTGCCTCATTTTAAAGAAGTATTCCTCCAGAGCAAATTGGAGGTGGGGGGAAACGCTTTGACATATTACCTTTTCATTAGTGTTAATGGACTAGTATAGACCTTTGCTACACAGAGTATGGTCTGTGGATCAGCAACATCAGTATCTTCCAGGAACTTATTAGTAGTGCAGAATCTCAGACCCTTCACTAGACCTTTTGAATCAGAATTAACATATAAACAAGATACCCAGGGAATTAATCCAGGGAATTCATTTGCACATTAACGTCTGAGAAGGACTCCTATCTATAGACCCTGGCGCACTGTAAATTAGTGCTGTCCAATAGAATTTTCTATAGTAATGGAAATGCCCTTTTCACTCAATACAGTAACCAGTAACCACATGTAGCTATTAAACACTTGATATGACCAACGTCAGTAAAGAAATGATCTTTTAATTTTATGTAGTTTTAATTAAATCAGATTTAAACAGCCAAAGATGGCCAGTGACTACCATATTATACATTGCAGCTTTGATGTTATATTCAAATGTATTTATGAGAATAACATGTGATTTTTAACATGAGGCTTTGGGGCATCTGTTCTTTTTATATCATTTTGCCTTTGTAAGTCCTTATAATACCCTGATACTTCTGTGTTGTTTATTTACTTATATATCACTTGCGCTATTCCTAGGATGTATCTATTATATTTCACTACAGTTACTTGCTTTCATGGCTATTATCCACCATATCCCACCATAAATCCAATCCTAAGATTAACTGTAAGCCTCTCAAGAGAAAGATCAGGTCTTAATGATCTTTGTATTTCCATACACCTACTACCAAGTTTGTCGTGTATGAGGTACTCAGTGCAGTTTCATTGAACTGATAAAGAAATTAAACCGTGGATATTCATTTAATAAGACTTAGTAAAGCATGGGGTTAAGTTTAATATAACATTATCTTAGACAATATCCATTAGTGTTCATCCCACCAAAAAAGAAATAGTCAAATAAACAGAAACAGCTATAACAATAACAAAATCTCGTGCATAGCTAGAATCAGTCTCAGTCCTTTCAAGTCAGGTTGATGTAAGGAAACTGCTGATTCAGGTCAGTAAACATTATGCATCCTGGCTAAGTTATTTATGAGTGGCGTACAAATCAATATTTTGTACTGTCAGTTCTAAATTGGCAAGAACACCAGAGTTGGAAGTGGGACACAGAAGGGTTGCCTCCCTAAGGGACTGTCTGGCTGAGATGCTGAGCTGGACAGTGGAATTCTCCAAGTCCCAAGCTGATATGAGCTAAAAAAAATTAGCTGCAGAAGAAAAATAACCCTGGATTCACTAGCACCAGGTGGGTGGCCTGACCCTCATGCCATGGTGGGAATATCCAAATGGTTTTCTGACAAGCAGAGCCAGCAGCCAGGTAAACAGCTTGGGACATGAGCAGATGGCCATGTAGTACCAACCTTTTTTTTAAGAGAAGGTCAGACTGCTTGTGGCAATAATAACTTCCGACTTTTGACTTTGACTCGACAGTCCTCATCACAGTTCTCAAATCATGTGACTTGTGATTAAACTGCTACTTTACTAAGTCTAACTCCATGTACTTTACTCATATACATTGTCTGGTGAACAAAGGTAAAACTTTGTTTTGAATTTTCTGCACCTTCGTGTTATTTGAATTCACTAGACATTAGGAATGCTATGTTATGATATACTGAAAATATTTCGTTGATGAATTTCATGCTCATAATTCATTCTTTAATAAGTCCCCAATATTTACAAAGACCTCTTGCAAGCAGAGGCATTTGTTTATTTAATTTTTATAATCTTTTACTTTGGAAAATTTTAAACATGTTAAGAATTAGAGAATTATAAAAATCCACATACCTAACACTCACCTTCAAAAATAATCAGTATCCTTATTTTGTCTTTCTTTGTTATTTGGAGTATTTTAAGCCAAATTCAACCATATTATTATTTCATTCATAAGCACTTCACTGTGAATCTCTAACAGATAAGGATTAGAAAAATACCATTAATGCAGTAACAATTTTAAAATTATTTTCTAATATTCAGTTATTTTTCAGCTTCCCCTAGGTACTCAAAATTATCTTTGTACAGTTGGCTGGTTTTGAATAAAATCCAAGCTAGGTACAAACTGTATTTATTTGATGTGACTCTTAAAATGTATTTTTTTGTATTCTTAAAAATAACTTTTTTAAAGTTGTAAGAGCAGGTGACGTGATTTACCCTTTTAACAAAATTTTAAATATACAATATAGTATTTTTAACAATAGGCACAATGAGCAAATCTCTATAATTTAATCAACTTGAAGAATTGGAATTTTATACCCACTGAATAACAGCTCCCCTTTTCCCCCTCCCCTCCAGGTTTTGGCGACCACCACTGTACTCTCTGCTTGCATGTCTTTATTTTAGTGTATGGGGAGGAAAAATAAATTTCCTTTTACCTTTCTGAGTTCTTACCTGTGGCTGCTGTAATAAAAGATTAACAGGAGAAAAGCAAACAGAAATTTAGTAACATGTATACTTTGTGTACATATGGGAGATACCCAGGGAAAAATAAGTAGCTCTCAATTAGCTTAGGCTAAGCCATCAGCTTAAATAATATATTCAGCTAAACACAAAAAAGAGAAAATTTAGGGGTAGGAATAGAGGAAAAGCTCAGTAAATAATCTAAGTTGATGTCTTCTCATTGGTAAGATTCTCCTGTGATTGAGAGTCATCCTTCTTTTCCTGTTGTAGAGAGGGAGATACCTTCACCATCGGAGATTTCCTTTATAGATGTAAATTTCCCTTACAAAAGAATAACTTTTACTTTTTTTCAGACCTTCTCCTATGTCTGCTGTTTCTCAAAGTAATCAGCTCCAATAATCCTTATGCCAATGAGGAATATTTTGGGGTGAAATATTCTGCTACTTTTCATTAGATACTTGAAATGAGTGGAATCATGGAGCATTTGTCCCTCTGTGAATAGTTCATTTCATCTAGCATTATGTCCTCCAAGTTCATCCATGTTGTCACAAATGGCAGGATTTCCTTCTTTTTGAAAGTTGAGTAATATCTCATTGTATGTATATATCACATTTTAGTTGATAACAATTACTTTTCTCTTTTAATGATGTATATTTGTTGAAGAAATTAGATCATTTGTGCTGTAAAATTTCCCACATTCTATATCTGACTAACTATTCTTTAACATGCTCCGCTTCTATCTCCTATTTCTTATAAATCTGTAGTCAGATGCAGAGGATTTATTAGATTCAAACTCAAAATCTTTTAGCAAGAATTCCACTTTGTGGTTCTCTGTCAGGCTATTGTATCACACCTGAAAGTCCTTTTTCATAAAGCAGGTCTGAAAACTTAGGTGAATCATGGTTGAAGTCCTCTATCAAAGAATATGGGAAGCTTACTGAAGGATTAAATGTGAAAATGGATTCCTGTGAGACCTTTGTGAAATATTTTTATTATAACGAACTCAGCCTTAGGATTTTTAATTCTCTCTAGTTTATAGGATTTTTCATACATTGGGAGAGAATTGGGTTAAAACAATTAAAAAAATGAATCTCCATATCCCTCAGATTACCTCTCCATCTCACAGGAAGCAAATGCATGTATGAATTTTGAGAAGGGAATCAGAAAAACAGATCTCAAAGTTGGCCTGTGGTTGATCTATGGAGAATGGGATCAACAGCCCACCCCAAATTTGGTTTGAAAGTGGAGAGTGGTAATACTACATGCCAAACACATACAAAAAGGGTATAAAGAAATTTATTATGCACATATTGGGGCTTTCTGGGGACAGCAGAGCAGGCTCTCCAGTAGCTCTGAAAATGGCTTGCAAGAATAGGAAGGGACACTAGCTTTGATTTCATTGTAGTTAGGGGGTGGCAATGGAGTGAGGATTTCTCTTGCATAATTTGAACTTACTAAAGCTAGGCTTTCTTATTGGCTTTCCCAGATGTGGAGCAAGAGGGGAAGAGACAGGGTGTGGCTTGGAAATTATTACAATCAAATATCAAAAATAGAGTTAAACTCATTACTATAAACCTAAATTTGTTCTTTAACTTGATGCTTGAAAAATACAGTGAATAGAAGGAACTAAGACATTTGGGTGCTTTGCTTTTCAAGATCTGTCTGCATAAGTATAAATACATACATAAGTATACATATATAGATATAGGAATATATTTTTTCAAGATACACACACACACACACATATACATATACATCTATACAATAAACATGACATTTGTGGCACCCTCTGTGTGCTGGACACTAGTTCTTTATTTGTATTATCCATTTAATACAACATTCTTAACAATCATACAAATTGACTACTACTAACTCAATTTTCCAAGTGAAGAAACTGAGGTTTAAAAATATTAAGATCCTTGCTCTAAGTCATATAGCTAAAACTGGTAGAACCTGGGTGAAAATCTACAGTCTGACTCCAGGGAACCCCTCTTAATCATTAGGTATATAGTAGTGGTTCTCAAACTTTGCATATAAAAACCATCTGGAAGATTTATTAAAACACAGTTGCCAGGTAGTCGCCACCTCCAATTTCTGAATCATCAGGTCTGAGATGGGGCATGAGAAATTGCCTTTCTAATGAGTTTTCAGGATGTCGTGATCTGAAATAGCATTTTGAGAACCACTGTTAAAAATTTCTGTAAACACAAACTTGTATAGCATATGCAACTCAGTCACTTTCCAACTGATATGTACTCTTTTAAGTTTATGTGGCAGTGAACTTACCAAAAATGGTTAGCACGTACTAATAATCATACCATAATACTAATTATTCCAAAACCAAGGGGAAAATAACGTAAGGGTTAAAATTCTGGTTAATACCCAGGATTCTGGGGAAAAAAAAACAGAATTTCCTTTCTAATTCTTCCACCAAACAACAGTGAAGCTTTGACCATGTTGCTTAATTTTATGACAGTTTTCTCATCTGTAAGTGAGGAAGTGGTAGTACCCAATGATAGGACTGCTGTTAGGATTAAATGAGATAATGTGTATAAAACACTTGACAAGTATTTTAATTATTTAGCACATTAGAGGTTGGTTAATGTCCTCACTTTGGGTGCCTAGAGTTTGAGGTTTAATACCCTTTGGCATTTGCTGAATAGTTCTCAACTGTAGTGCAAGGGTTTTAGGAATATTGCAACAACTATTCCTGAGAATATAAAAATTATATTTGCTTTATAATTTTCTGTAAGGAGATTTAACCTGTGGCTTTGAAAAGATACTTGTTTGATGAGTCATAAGCAGAAAACTTAGGTGTGTACCTTCCGTTGTGTGGGGAAAGTAGAGGAATACTTTTTTAAGGAGCTCATACAACCTGAATCATACTTTTGCACAGTCCTAGGATTATTTTTGTCAACTACGTTCTCTTAAAAAATCTACTGATGCTGTGTTCAAGCAACAGAGGAACAATTTAGTCAATTAATTTACTTTTTAAAAACAATTTCCATTAAATAAATTGAATTGACCAATTGGATGATTGACAGAGTTCTATCTTGGAGCCAGGAGTTTGGGCATTATAGAAAATCCCAGGAATTTCACTATATTGTCTTTACCACTGGAGTAAAATGAAATTACTTAATGTTTGGATGTTTGTGTGCGTGTGCGTGTGTGTGTATGTGCGTGCGTGCGTGCGTGCGCTCGCGCGCGCGCGCGCGCGCACACACACATCTGGTGCCCTCTGAGTTTGTACTGCACTGCCCTCTGGAGGACAGAACTCATTATAGCACGTGCATTGTAATTTTAGGAACATCTTAAACTCCGTAAGAATAATCAGTGTTTCAAGAATGTATGATTCATGACAATAGCACCAGAATATACTAGAAAAACAAAAAAGTTATAATTTATAATACTTCACTTGTTCTTGCTGAACAGGTTTTTTTTATTCCAAGTATTTTAATTTCTATAGTAAGTAATTAAAATCTTTTATCAATATTCCTTAAAATAATTATGTACCTCTTTTGATGGGCTTTTAAAATGAGTCTAAATTTTTCCATATTTTTGTATATTAATATTCAAGCTCTGAGTTAATAGAATTTACTTTCCTGATAATCAGTTTACCCCTTTTATTTTAAATGTACATAGGATTTCCTGTTGAAAGAAGAGGTAATCTTTTTATTCACTTCCCGTAGATTTTCATACGTAATCACAATGTCCTTCAGTGTACATGTGCATGAAAATTAGTTGGTTGGGTTAAAAAAAAGGTATTAAGATATTTTTGTGGAAAATAAATCTATTGAACTTGTCTGACCGATAGAATCAATGAAACCAGGAAAAAAGGGCAAAGAAATATTTTAAGCATTTCTAAGTGACTTTAAGATCTCTCTTAAACTTTGAAAATAATTATTAAAAAATCAATTGCCACAGAATGAAGTTTAGAATGAATTTCATGAGACAAAATTTGTGAAAAATTACATAGTGATGGTATAGTCCACAATTATCCCCTATTATTGTCTAATTTTATTTGGTCTGTATGAGGTTGGTATAATAAAAGTTACCTTGTGTTTTTTTTTTTTTTTACTTCAGGCCACATAGGTAAGATTTAGGGTGTGGGGGGGAGCATGATCTTTGGCCTGAGAACTAGACTAATTTTACCACAAAGAGGATAAAATGAAAAATAAAGTGAGGATCTTTGGAATTACTTCTATTTTTCTTTTCTACTCTTACCTAGATTTTTCAACCAAAATAAAAATATCTGCATAACCTCAGATTGCTAACTACAGTCCCATGTGAGGAAATTCTTATTTAACACTCCTGAGGTGTCAGTTCAAATAGAGATTAGTGACCCAAACAATGGAGCTAAGTAGTAAATGTTACTTGTCTCTCATAGCTGTTTTTCTATTCCTGTCACCTGAAAACTACTCCACATCCCTAGTGTCAGGATCTAAAAGGAAATAGGTCACGTTATATTTGTTTTTTGACTGTAATACAGGTACAGGTCATATGGTCAGGTAATAAAAACTAGCCAGAACATGAGAATTCATTTCCAAATGACACTACATGCCTGGGTTGAAATTTAAGAGAAAGAAGAGAATGAGGCAAAAATAAATACAGGCCAGTCTTTTTAGTTGTACCTCTTTTATTAGGATAGCCAGATGTTAAGAATACATGTTAATTTCTAAATTAATAACCTAAAGGAGTTCCTGTTGCTAGAGGAAACAAATCTGATTAGTATCCATGAGGATGCATGTTCAATCCCTGGCCTCACTCAGTGGGAAGGATCCGGTGTTGCTGTGAGCTGTGGTGTAGGTCGCAGATGAGGCTCGGATCCCACCTTGATGTGGTTGTGGTGTAGGTCAGTAGCTGTAGCTCCAATTCCACCCTAGCCAGGGAACTTCCATATGCCACCAGAGCAGCCCTAAAAAAGCAAACAAACAAACCAAACCTGAAGACTACAAAATCGTGTTAGGAAAAAAATACTGCTTTTTTTTTTCATCCATTCAATTAATAAATATGTGTTTATTGAATGTCAGCTGTGCAAAATATGGTGCTGTTATGTGCAAGTTATGGTACTATTCTTCCTGATTAAACAGAAATAAAATAGGTAATTCTGTGCTTTTAAACATAAGACTTTAAATCTTTCTTCATTGCTCCTTTCTCCACTTCAGCTGTCAATATCTACTTAAAATATGTGAGAACTGCAACATTCCCAAAGAAAAAACAAGCTCATATAAATCATAATCAGATGTAAAATTATACCTCATTTTCAGGTTTATTTGGATATCATAAAATTATTATTTATTTAACAAACCACTGAGGTATGTTTATCTCTTTTCATCTTTATACAAACTTTACAATAAATGCTCATTCTGTCTGTAGGATTTCACTTCAATTCATTTATTAAGTCAGGGAATCCCTGCATCATTATTTTATTATACCGCATTGCCTTTCTACTGCATTTTAGCTTTCTTATGATAAAACTAAATCTGAACTCATTACTACGAATTTTAGGGTAAGATTTTGGCTTTCCGTGCTAAACTTTAAAAGTTTTGAGGTCTCTAAAACTTGTGTTTGGCATATAGTAATGCTGACTTCTAAATATGTGCAGATAAGATTTCTTATTTGCTGATTTCCTAGTGTAATAGAAGTACTGCAAAAGTTACTGAATGCAGGTTTGACTGCTCACCACTCATAAGACAATAATTCAAGACCAAGTGTCAGTAGGTGGGAAAGATGCTCTAATTATAAAGCCAGCAGTCTGGGGAAATGGTGGACTCATGTCCAGAGACAAACTCCAAAGATTCCAGCCTTGACAGTTTTTAAAGGAAAAAGATGGAGGAAGAATCTCAGTGAATCATCAAGGCGGGAGGTTAGGTTCTGCATCATTTTCCATTACACGCAGACTGGCTGACTCTTTCTTCAGATGTTATCTTGCCCCAGTGATCTGTTTTAGGGGGCTGTTGAGGGTAAAGAGCTAATCATTCTTTAACTACTTAATTATTCATTCTTTTTATATAGGGAAGAACAGGTTAGACAAGGGGTGATGTGCATTCAAGAGAGCATAAGTCAGGAGTTAGTTTCAATTGCTTAGTGATCTCATGCCTATAATTAGCTTATTTTAAGGTTAGAGGGGAACAGTAATGGGCATACAGGAAAGGGGCCAAGGAGCCACTTTAACTTCCCACTGTCAAACATCATTCCATTTCTGTGGGATTAGGAGCAAAGATCTATCATCTGTAACTTGTGGCTGACAAAGGGTGCTGTATTCTCAGAGTGGAAGAAGTCACCGTGGGTCAGTACCATCTCTTTGCTGACAGTTTTAGTTGCCATATATGGGCAGAGCGTGCTACAATTATTTTGATGCCCACAAAGATATAGATTATTATGAACAATAATGTGAATTCTGTTCTTGTGAGACTAGTTACTGAAATTGTGCTAGCCATAGATTTAGTACTGCTTAAGATGAAGCATCTGAAGTCATAACTACAGTCTGGTCATCACGCAGTTAGCTTTTTGCCTCTGGTGGCATTTCTACTTACTTGTAAAACAACTCAGGAATGTGCATCAGACGCTGAGTCTGTGACTCTATTGTCCTAATCATTAACTGCTCAGTTTGGTACTTGGGGTTGGGGTTGGGGGGTTCTGCAGCATTCTGGTTGGTTCCACAAAGATAGTCACCCTCACCCCCAAATATGTTTTAATACTCATTCCTAAAGGCTTGACATACAAACTTCAACTCTAAATGCACTGGTATATTTAAGTTGCTCTGTATTAGAGTTTTAAAGCCTATAGATGAAGTTTCTGACTATTTAACTTCTCATTCATTTTCAGAGTTAGATTCGCAAATATATCTGCCCCTAAACCTTCCTGGCTAAATAGACATTTTATTAACTGTTTAAAGTATACTCTGAAAACAAATACAAGTTGATTGTACTAAACCAAACTTTGAAGATTCCTTTGTAGGGGCTTACTGCATGTGCATTTAAAAAACTCGGCAGCTGAAAAACATGTACACAATTTCAAGTTCTTATTTTTTTTCACTCTCCTTCCAAATATACTACCACCAATAAGCACACCAATAGGCAAAGTGCTGTGATATCATTTATTTTCTTAACAATCTTGCTACTCCATTGTTAACAATAAGACAAATCATTTTGTCCTTTGAGGATAAAGCTATGGCAGCAAACACAGTCAATCCAGGGTCTTTGAGTGAAAAAATCTGATAGACCAGCTGAATTTTATATACGTAAGTGAGGTCATTATATAAATGTCTGAAGAATAAATTTATTTAACTAATCTTAAGCAATCCATACCTCCCCGATCCTCACATTTTGGACAACTTCAACTTTTGATCAGTAGCTTTATAAACCTTTTGCTAGAACTAGATATATCGGCATAAAGAGCTGTTGTACATCCATCACTCTCTGGAATTATCTATCTCTTAAACTACTGATTTTAGGATCTTCATTAATAGCTCCAGAGAGGGAGTATAACTCACTAATGCATTTTTTAATATTTTTGTATCAGATCCATTCTTTAAGCTCTCAAGGTCAATTAGAATAGATTTCTCATTTTAACTTATATCCCTAGAAACTCCTACCTTTACATCATCTTCCATAATGCATTAAGTAGGGGTTTCTGTGGATGTAAATTAAATGAGAAAACTATTCTCAGTGACCTTGAGAGCTTAAAGAATGGATTTGATAGGAAAAAATATTAATAAGAAAAAATAAGCTGAAGAATATGATCCTCCAAAAGTAACAGAGCATTAGGAGGACTCAGTGAGGTATGAAACAGACAACAATAATTTAGGAAAATATATACAGAATATTACCTATAGCTATTTTAGAACAAGATAGAAGTGTAAGTATAACATTCTGTATAAAATTGGCACTAATTTAAGCTATATATGTGACTTTTTTTGTCTTTTTGCCTTATCTAGGGCCACACCCGCGGCATGTGGAGGTTCCCAGGCTAGGGGTCTAACAGGAGCTGTAGCTACCGGCCTTCGCCACAGCCACAGCAACGCGGGATCCAAGCCGTGTCTGCAACCTACACCACAGCTCGTGGCAACGCCGGATCCTTAACCCACTGAGCAAGGCCAGGGATCGAACCCACAACCTCATGGTTCCTAGTCGGATTCGTTAACCACTGAGCGACGACGGGAACTCTTGACTGGTTTTGATAGAGGAAAACAATTAACAGTTAGTAAGTTTTCTGATGCAGTTGAAAAGCTTAATCTTTTGTCACTTAGAAATGGGTCTTACTTAACTTCAGATTAATTTTCTTCCTAATTTTTTCACATCCTAAAATTCAACCCTGGGAAAAGACAGTCTTTTCAACAAATGACACTAGGGAAACTGAATATTGATATGTAGAAGAATGAAACTGGACCCTTATCTTACACCATATACAAAAATTAACTCAAAATAGTTAAAAGATCCCAAACTATAAAACTTTTAGGAGAAAAAACAGAGAGGAAGTTTCATGACATTTTTGTATATGATACCAAAGCACAAGCAACAAAAGAAAAACCAGATAAATTTGGACTTAATAAGAAATAAAAACTTTTTTGCATTGAAGGATGCTATTAAGAGAGTGAAAAAGCAATCCACTGACTTGGAGAAAACATTTGTAAGTCATATATCTGATAAGGAATTAATATTAAACGTATATAAAGAAATCCTACAACTCAGCACTAAAAAGTAAACAACCTGATTGTAAAATGCACATAGAATCTAAAATATCACATAAATGAACCTATCTACAAAACAGAAACATACAGACATAAAAAGTAGACTAGTTGTTGCCCAGAGAGAGGGAGGAGGGACCGGGATGGACTGGGACTTTGGGGTTGGTAGATGCAAACTATTACGTTTAGGATGGATAAGCAATGAGGTCCTATTGTATAGCACAGGGAACTATATCCAATCCCTTGGGGTAGACCATGATGAAAGATAATATAAGAAAAGGAATATATTTATATGTATGCCTGGGTCATTTTTGCCGTACAGTAGAAATTAGCATAACAGTATAAATAAACTATACATTGATAAAAAAATGTAAAAAAAATGCACAAGGAACTTAAATAGCATTTCTCCAAAGAAGATATCCAAATTGCTAATAAATACATGAAAAGATGTTCAACAATGACTAATGTTGAACTGAAAGTAAAAGCCATAGTAAGATATCACTTTAAGCCAGTTAAAAAGGCTATTCTAAGCAAAGAAACAAACAAATAAAAACAGAAAATAGCAGGTGTTGGCCAGTATGTGGAGATATTAGAATATTTGTGCACCACTGGTGGGAATATGAAGTTGTGCAGATACCGT
This sequence comes from Catagonus wagneri, assembly GCA_004024745.2. Lineage (NCBI taxonomy): Eukaryota > Metazoa > Chordata > Mammalia > Artiodactyla > Tayassuidae > Catagonus > Catagonus wagneri. Next base: position 4,029,266 of record PVHT020000105.1, on the reverse strand, counting down.
GGAAAACAGTATAGCAGCTCCTCAAAAAATTACACATAGAATTTCATAAGATCCAGAAAATCCTCTTATTAGTATATATCCAGAATAACAAAGCAGGGACTCAAACGTGCATTTGCACAACCACGTTCATAGTAGCATTGTTCACATTAGCAAAAAGATGAAAACAATCCAAAAGTCCATGCACAGATGAATGGATAAACAAAATGGGATGTGCCTACTGTGATTAATGTGTCAACTTGGTGGATATTTTGGGGGGAGGGTAACCTTTAAACTGATGAACTTTGAGGAGTTCCCATCGTGGCTCAGTGGTTAACGAACCCGACTATGAGGATGCGAGTTAGATTCCTGGTCTCGCCCAGTGGGTTAATGATCTGGCATTGTCGTGAACTGTGGTATAGGTCGCAGATGCAGCTTGGATCTGGCATTGCTGCAGCTGTGGCGTAGGTGGCGGATGTGGCTTCTATTGGACCCGCAGCCTGAGAACCTCCATTTGCCACAGGTTTGTCCCCAAAAAACAAAAAATAAAAAATAAATAAATTGACGAACTTTGAGTAAACAGATTGTCTTCCGTAATATGGGTTGCTCTCATCCTGTCAGTTGAAGGAACTATGGAACCAAAAGACCAGCTTCCTTCAGCAAGAGGGAATTCTCTCGCAAACTGTCTTCTGTCCTTCTGTCTTCATCTGTACCATCTGCTTGCTGGGTCTCCTCCTGTTGGCCCTCAAACCTGAACTGCACCATTGATTCTCTTCAGTGTCCATTCTGTCAGCCTTAAGCCTGGGTCTACACTGTTGATTCTCCTGGGTCTTGAACATACTGGCCCACATTGTAGATTTTGGATGTCTCAGCCTCTATAATCACGTGAGCCAATTCCCTATAATAAATCTCTTTACATAAACGTTAGTTCTGTTTATTTGGAGACTCCTGACTAATACAGTTGCCTATAATTGATATGTATAAGTATCATTTATCTTTAACTTTGAAATTTCTCAGCTTTACAGTTATCATTTGCTATTGCTAGTGCCTTATATTTCAATCTCAGAATTTCCTGACACTGAATTTCTGTTTTGGTGCTCTACTCTGCCAGGACTCCATTCATTTTATAGAAGTGCAGTGCTCACATTTATGAATCCTTATTTCAGGCATCATTCAGCACTTTCATTCACATTTAGTAGTCCACTACAACCTCTTTCTCATCACCTTTCTTTGCCTCCCTACATTAACCCCAAGACTGGTACCTTAGGCACAAAGCACCTGGTCCCTCTTTATCACTCAGTTGGGAACTGCTAAGTGTGAACTTGGAAGTATCTCCAGTCTCCTCTAGGGAAGGGAAGGAATAAGTTCCCAGGCTGGACAGGCTGTCAGACAGGCAGCTGAGTAGGTGCCAGAGAGTACTGGCTGTTCCTGCAGTGTTCCCAAAGACTCTCATGGGAGTTTAAGAAAGTGGGAAGGAGCTGATCTCAACTGTTGTCGGTTTTGCAGATACCCAGCTGGAGTAGACCCCGGCACAGTGTGTGAACACAGCCAGGCTAGTACCAGAGGAGGAACTTTTGCAAAAGTTTTCATATTTAAACTACATTAAATAATGATTTTTAATTTTATGAATTCTGACCACTGTCAAAAAAAAGTCTTATATTCATATCAATTCAATACTGACAGATTGACTATCATTTTTCTACAGTATTGCATTCACTAATGTGACTCTTAAGTAACTCCCTTCTAAAATCCTCGTCATTGTGTTTTCTGCCCATTGAACACGCCTTTCCTAATATCACTCCCCTAGGTTTGCCAGCATTAGCAAAATACGCTGGCAAACCAGCGTAAATACAGGATGGCAAAAATACAGGATGCCTAGTTAAATTTAAATATCAGATAAACAGCAATTAATTTTAGTATAAGTATGTGCAATGCAAAAAAATTTGTTTATAAGAAATTCAGATTTAACTGAGTGCACTCTATTTTATCTGACAGCCATATTTACCCCTCAGTTTTGACTATCTATCTTATCTGGGACCTTCATATAGTAAACCATGAGCACTAAACCCACCAATTGTTCTATTTCCTTGGCACCTACTTATCCTCCGCATCCAGGTCGTGGATATTTATGTCTTAAGGTATGAAAGCCAGTAAACTTTTGATAGCATTTGCACTTGGAACAAAACACAAAACTCTACTCGAGATGGACCTGAATTGAACAAAATAGGACTAGCACCTTCCTCATTGTAGACTTACTTCTGTTAATAAGGTCTAAGGTAACATCAGTCTGTTAGGCAGCTTTAATGCATTGTTAATTAAAATTGATCTTCACCTAATTAATTTTTATTTTTTATATGTTAGGCAAGTGATATTTTACTCCTTGTTTTCTTTGAAAATCTTACTTTATTTTAAAACAAATTTTCCTTGTCTCTTTCAATTTTGGGCTCCTGTGAGTGTAAGTTCGAGTAGACCCATCCCTTTCTTTATTCTTAATCTGGCTTGAGACTGTGTCATCAGAGTTTTATGTTATCTCTGAGTATTTTTCCTCTAAAAATTTAAAAATACTATTCAATAAAGTACATATAAAGCTATGTTCTTTATTAGATGCTTTACATACATTATGTCTTCTAGTTGTCACATAACCGTTAGAGGCAAGTTCTACTATTTTCAATTTACAGATGAGGGAACAGAGACACAACAGCATCAAGTGACCTTGTCCAGGTCAAGACTTGCAGTTAAAAAAGAACTGCTAAAAATGGAAGAGACAAGGAAAAACATATGCTAAGGTTAAAAGGTTAGATAAAATCCTAGCCTTAGAAACAGCAGTGAAGGCACAACTTTTAGAGAGAAGGGACAGCTTTAGGGCATCCTAAGGGCCCATAAGAATAGGATTGGATTTTCATCTCACAGCAAAAGCTATCAAACTGCTCACCAGAGCTCATCTTCAGACAGACTTTGAACAGGTCTTTGGCATTAGGAGACAAAATAAGAGCTTATAGAATGCAGGCACAAATAAGACTAACATAGGCTGTGGCTGCCAAATATCAGGAATTTCTAAAAATTAAAATAGTTTTTGTAAAGTAGTAAATAAAACAAACTTTAAAAGAAAAAAAATATTTCACCAGATGCCCAAAGAAGTTTAATTCTGTTTTCTTTCATATATTGCCTCAAACGGTATTATGGAATTCTAACGCTGGAAAAGGATCTTATAAATCATATAGTTCTTCATTTTACAGGACATAGAAGTCCAGAGTAGTCACATAATCATCTAAAAATCACACTTGTAGCATTGTAGAATATAAAGATTACATTCTCCAGTCCAATCTCTTTTAATTAGACTATACTGATATTATTATGGTTAATTTTAAATCTATGAAACTAATATTTAATTCATATTTATTCTATTGGCATGTAGAGTCTGTCTATCTATCTATATATCTATCTAGTCATCACTCTTCTAATCTCCTAAGCAGCTTGTCTTATGGCTGGCTACTTGTTAGCGCCCTTCTGAGATGCTTGCTCTTTGCAAATAAGCAACATGCCATCTAGTGGTAGGTCGCATGAATTGCAGTCAGAAGTCCCTTGGAGAGCCTAACAGCTAAACCCATTATCCAGGCACTAATCCAAATATCCCAGATGCATGAGATATTCCTCTCATTCTATACAAAACCTGTATGTGGCCTCTTATTTTTTATTTTTAATCATACTTTTTTTTTTTTTTGTCTTTTTGCCTTTATGTGGAGCCGCACCCGCGGCATGTGGAGGTTCCCAGGCTAGGGGTCTAACAGGAGCTGTAGCCACCGGCCTTCGCCACAGCCACAGCAAGGATCCAAGCCGCGTCTACAACCTACACCACAGCTCACGGCAACGCCGGATCCTTAACCCACTGAGCAAGGCCAGGGATCGAACCCGCAACCTCATGGTTCTTAGTCTGATTCATTAACCACTGAGCCACAAAGGGAACTCCCTAATTACACATTTTAAATGTTATTTTCCACACCACAGAGTAAGCACTGAGTCCTAAAAGCCAATAAGATGGAGTCAAAATGGACTGAGAAAACATCCAAATACAGTGTCACAGAGCAACATTCTACCCGACTATGTATTAGTATATAAAAATATTTAGAAACAGAATAACATTACCTAAGATTCTGTCCTGAAAGTTTCTTAAGAAACATTCAGAGTGCCCAGAAGTTGGTAGCTTAAAATTTTCAGTTACTAATTTTCTTCCAAAGAATATAAATATGGTGACCCAAGATTATTCAAGGGGCTAGATATTCCTGGGACTGAATTTAGTGTTTGTTTTATTTGAAATTAATATAGCAATAGTAGTTTTCTTTGTTTAGTACTTTTCAGTGTATCTTTTACCATTTCTTTCAGCCTTTGTTTTTTTTTTTTTTTTTTAATTTTACTTAATGAATTTTATTTCAATTATAGGTGTACAAAAATCATCACAAGTCAATTTGATAGCATTTGCATCCCAAACTCTCAGTGCATCCCCCCCCCACCTCCCAGATTGTCTTATTTGAAAAACCAAAGGTTTTCCAAAGTCTGTGAGTCATTGTCCGTTCTGCAAGAAAGTTCATTGTGTCTTTTTAGTTTCCACATGTAAGCAGTAGCATTGGGCGTTGCTGTCTAATTGTCTGACCGGTTTCACTTCACATGATAATTTCTAGGTCCATCCATGTTGCTGCAATGCCGTTATTTCGTTCCTTTTAATGGCTGAGTAATATTCCATTGTGTGCATGTACCACATCTTCCCTGTCCACTCCACTGACTCCATTTGATCTTTTTTTTTTATTTTTTTTTATTTTTGCATTATAGCTGGTTTACAGATTTCTGTCAGATTTTCCAACTGCACCATGTGGTGAC
>PVHT020000105.1:4001495-4023418 GCA_004024745.2 Catagonus wagneri | reverse complement strand
TCTCTCTCACCTTTTTTTTTTTCTTCACTTGTTCTACCCAGTTATTTCAGGGGTTTCTTGCAGTTTTTGGAGGTTTAAATTGATCAGCATTCAGATGATGATTTGTCCAACTTGTTTTATATTTAGATGCGTTTTTTGATGTATTTGTGGGAGAGGGAGAGCGCGACCTCTTACTCCTCCGCCATCTTGCCGCCTCTCAGCCTTTGTTTTAATACTTAGATATTCTCATGTGGGAAAGCTAGATTATAAAAATCCAATCTGATCAATAAAATTAATTTTTTTCAATTGTTACTTTTTTTTGATGTGCCATATTTTGACTCATCTCTACCACTTTATTTTGCTGAATGCATGATTTTCTTGCTTCATTTTTCTGCTAAAAAGAAAAGTTTTAAAAGTTTTCTAATTTCCTTTTTATTCCTCTACTAGTTTATAAATGTGTTTTATTTTCATTTTTATAGCAGTTGTATTTCTGTTTTTACCTTTATTCCTTGACAGAACAAAGTGTAGCAATAATTAGTATCATAAATAATATTGTGTAAAAAATCTTAGAAATTTTTATTTCTAGTATATCCCTCCCCTCTTTTACATTAGTTTTCTAGTACTTTAGATACTACTTGCTTATAAAATCTTCCCCCAAAAAAGTGTTTTCTTTTTTAATGAAAGTTTAATTAATTTTACCAAAATATTTTAAATGTCGTTGGGAGAATTGCTTATTTCATCATAGTTTTTTCATCAGAATTTTTTTTTTGATACTGAAATGTATCAATATTTCTTTCAGCAAAGTCCACAGGTTGAAAAAGTCAGATTTTGTATGGAAAAAAGTGCTTTCATTTTGCCTTTGCACTTAACCAGTAATATAGCTGGGTATAAAAGTCAGTTTGTTCACTGATTTCTCCTGAGTCTTTGGAAAGTATCTTTCTATTACCTTTTATAGCTCTTGCCAATAAACAGACTGCTTTCTTTCTAATTACTGTTGTTTACTAGATGGTCATTTTTTCTTCTGAGAACTTAGAATATTATTTTATCTTTTACATTCTGCAGCTCGACATCAACATGGTTAGTTGTGAATTTAATTTTATTTTCTTTCTCTGAATTTTTGTGCTACTTTAATCTAAAGTCTCATATTTTCTTTTAACAAAGTTTCAGTCAATATTGCTTTGCATCTCTCCTTCTAGCCCACCTTTCAGACAAATGTGGGGTTTTCTCACTTTATCTTCCACATCTCTCAATATTCATTCACTGTAATGGTTAATTTTATGTGTCAACTTAACTTTGCTAAGGTATCCAATTTTTTTATCAAACACCAGTCTAGATATTGCTGCATAGTAGTTTCAAATGTGATTAACATTTAAATCAGTAAACTTTGACTAAAGCAAATTACCCTTCCTAATGTGTGTGGACCTCATTTAATCAGCTGCAGGCCTTAAGAAAAAACAAAGGCACAAACAGAAACTGAGATCATCTGAGGAGGAAAGGATACTTCCTCCAGACTGAATTGAATATCTCTCTGTTGAATGAATAAGTAGATATATTATTTTACCCTGCTTATCATGAGAAACTTCCTCTTAGGTTCTGAATTGACCATATTTATTGAATTTTTTTTTATCCTAGGGCTCCTATTGTTGGTGCTGCTATGGCTAAAGCACTCAAATACCTGAAAACATCCAAATACAGCTGTATTACTAGTTATGAAATTCCATCTGAGTTTTAGAAATTTTGAATTTTCTTAATATCAAGTTGGAAGACTACAGCCCAGGGCTTTCTTCATGTTCAGGTAAGATGTTTGATGCTTGGAAACTTTTGAGTTTTAGGGAAATAATAAATGGAAGTTTCCATTTGTACAGGTTTCAGAACATAATGAAATTGTTAATTCTAGAGCTTAAATGAAACTTCTAATACCTCTCTTTAGCATTATTCAACATCCCTGTGTACTAATCATTAAGGTGTACAAATTTAGTACCAAGTTCTAAAGTCAAAGAAATATTTTCCTTAATGGATTATTAATTGTTGACATCTCATTTTCAGCTTTATATTGACAGGTGTGTGTGTGTGTGTGTGTGTGTTTCTGGCCTCACATATTTTAGTCAAATTATATTTTAATATTAGTATTCTTTTTGATTGTTTGGGTATCCCTTATGAATAATTGGCATCCTTGTCAAATCAGTGGTTAAATAACTTGGTGGTCAATATTTCAACTTGTATATATGCATATATATGAGGTTGGATGGAAAGATAAATGAGTGGGAAAGCCATTTGTTGCATGAATGCATTTGGTGTAAACAATTCATGCATAGCTTCATAAAGTGGATTCTGAACAATGAATGAATTTTTTTTAATTTTGACATTAAAAGTAAACAGGTCTATATACCTCTATTATATTGTCTCACTTATAATTAATTTGAACTTGAATTGATTTCTATTTTGCAGCTGGCCTAGATAATAGCTTAAACGTTTTAATTTACTATAAATACAAAACAAAAGTTTTAATCAGAAGTAAAATCTAATGATTGAAAATGTAATGGTTGGTCAGTAACAAATGGCCAGTAAATCTTTTCTTTTTCTTTTAGCCTCATAAATAGTCATCTGGCATTAAATATTTGTGATCTAGGCCAGTAACCTTTTTCAATCTCACAGGACCTTTTTTAATTAAACTATATCTTTGTCCCATGTCTGTAATCCTCTCACTGACATTTTATATACAAGACACCTTGCTGAAAAAAGGTCAAGCAGTACAGTTATAAATGGAAAAGAGATTAAAAGAATTCTCAAGCCATGGTGTGATCTAAGAGCGAGTTAAATATGGAGCAGTACTTCGTAGACATGCTCAGTAGACAAGGAGAAGTCCTCTGGGTAGATTTTAATGATTGGTGTAGCAAAGCAAATGGAAATTATTTTTAATGGCAAAAATGAAAATTACACATTTTTTCGTATTTCACAGTACTTATTATGAAAGACCACTGTGAGGCTTTAATAGCTGTAAAATGTTCAGGAAAACAATTGCAAAATACAATCACAGTGTTTGTATAATTCTTGCCTACAAAGACAGTTTTGTTGCTCCGTAAACTTGCCAGTGTCAGTCTAGTGTTAAGGTTAATTAACTCTAGAAGTAAAAGAAACATGTTGCGATTTATATGCATCAATGAAGAGTAAGAAAGGAATGCAAAACCTTAATAAGGAAGGAGCGAGAAAACACTGCATTACTGGAAATTCTCTTTTAGTACCCATATATTGAAGAGTAGTTAGAGTGTTTGGAAGGTAAATACTTTCACAGAAGTGACTTACGTTATTTTCACCAGAACATTAAGCAGAAATTGAAAACGGATTTTTCCCCCCTTAATATTCTCCAGCTGGCATGTTATGACTAAAACTTGCTGAATCCATGCCACACTGTGATGCATTTAATGGTGTACATGGGTACAACTAAACAATACATTCCTGTAATGTCTGAAATAACCTAGCAAAGCATGGTACTCAAGTGTTGAAATACCACTGTCTGTTTCTCAGAGGTTGCTCAGTTATACCCAAGAGGCCAACCCTCTCAGAAAAGCCTTTACTGCTAATTTCTTTCTGTCACTTTTATGTAGTCCAGTGATAAAAAGGTACCCTCTCATTCCTAGGTTATCAGAATGGTGTTATTTAGATGTTAATGCTAGAGGCAAAGCAGTTGATGCAGGACATTTAGTAATAGAAGTCATAGTTTCACGGTTCTTAGTATTTTTCTTTGTTAATAGTCCACTTTGTTGCAAACACTTCTTAATTTTTTGAAGAAAAAAAGACCAAAAAATAAGATAAAATAAAACCAGAACTTTAACTTTTTCTTGAGCTAAATCTTTTTTGGTGTGTCCAAGGCTTTCAAATTTTGGGCAGATTCTTTGTCAGTACTAAATGAAAAGGTTACTGTTTGCAGTTTCCTTCAGCTATTATAAGACTATTGGCAGTGACTAAACTGTCAGGTTCCAGCAGGCCAGTCCCTGTACAAAGTAACTGGATGCTGTATTTGAGAAATGTGATAGTTGACAGGCTGACATTATGATGCTTGTGACCCAGCCTGTGCTCCAAGCTTCAAATCACCTATCAATCTACACAGTAAGAACAATTTCTATACATAAAAACCTGGGGGTTGTTTTATTTCTACATTTTCATAGTGGAAAAATATTTTAATTTAGTAAAGCTAGTTTTATTCCAAAAAATCGGGCAACTCAAGTTTACTGAGTTCTGCTAAAAACTTCAACGTGTTCTGTTGGAATACAACTTTTTTTCTTTTCAAGTGACTTATTCATCAAGATATAATTTTAGACTCAGACCAGTTGAAAAGGTAGAAAGATTCAGTTAATCAAATAATTGCATTTTCTAGATAAAAACTTGCAAATAATTTTCTGAATTGACAGAAGTGACTATTTTGCCATGATTATGCTCAGGTATTGATATGTCAAATGTATTGACCTTTTGTCTGAGATCAGGCAAAATGAGTCATGCCAGTCAAGACAAATTGGGTATTTGAAAAATTATATTTTTTTTATTTTACTTTCTTAACAAATTAACTTGTCAAATATTTGAAAACAAACTTTTTGGGAAATAAATTATGAAAAACAAACTACCAATTTATTTTCTGAACAAAGTACCCTTCAATAAGCCTGTTATTGTTGTTACCATTATTGGCACACTGAAGTTCAGGAAACTAAGATTCAGGAGGTTATATAATTTGATTAGAGTCATGAAAACAGTAAGTTGGTTTATTTTAACCTCATGTTTTCCCACTTACAGTATTCTCTTCCATTTACTAATATGTCTGCCCTGCCATCAGAAACAGTGATTTTTTTCGAAAGTTTATTTATGGACCTTCCCATTTTTATCATTACCTGCGTATAATAGACAAAGCTTTAATTTTATTTGTCTATCTGCCAGTGAAATAAACAACTCAGAATGTCAAATTTTGTCAAAAGTTATATACAGGGAGTTTTGTTTAAAAAGAAAAAAAGCACTTGGAGTTTCTGCTCTGGAGCAGTGGGGTAAGAATCCAAACGCAGTGGCTTGGGTTACTGCGAAGGTGCAGTTTTGATCCTTTGCCAGGAACAGGGGGTTAAAGGATTTGGCGTGGCCTCATCTATGACATGGGTCCATCAGTCACAGCTGTGGCTCAGTTTCAGTCCCTGGCCTGGGAAATTCCATATGCAGCCATAAAAAAAAAAAAAAAGCACACAAATTTTATTCTAATGCATAGGCATATATATAATAAACAGAATTTTAAATTGGGATATATTTTTGAGTTATTCTTGAGGTTTTTCTTTTTTTTCCCCAATTCATAAAATCTGTAATTTTCCATGACTCTTCATATATTCAGGAAAATGTGTTCACTACTGAAAAAAGAACAAAATGTTTGTGATGTGGTAAATACACTAGGAGTTTACTAGATCATGCTGCAATATGTATTTGTAATACTCTACCTAAAAGTGTTTGAATAGGAAATTCTCTTGCAATTAGAAATGTCCAGATATGTATTGATATTTAGAGTCTTTTTACCATGACATATGAATTTTTGTTTTAAAAACAAAATTATGCTACCTCATCAGCCCCTAACTAGATTTCAGCCTCCATTTTTATTGAGTTGAAGCTATAATTAGCAAATTAGATTTTTATATTTACAGAATATTTTACTATATAGACCAAGCTCAACAGATCACTGCACAGCAATGAAGTTTAATCTTTAACACAATTTTTCTTGGAATATAGATCATTTTTTTGTCATCTTAGTTGTAGCTGATATAATTCAAAATACAATGATTTGATTTTAAGTATGCTAATTCAAGGCAGTATGAAACTAGTTTAGAGGGTTCAGTAATCTGAAAGATTATATAGACTGTCATACACACACACACACACACACACACACACCCTTTTTTGGTCTTGAAAATAATTAAAATAAAAACAATAGAAAAAAGTGTTTCATTTTTTATGCCAACAGTTTTTACTATTAACAAGGTATTATCTGTGCTATGGCTATTAACCTTAATCATGTGCTTGTGCTGTGCAGCCTATGTTCTACACAATGTCCTGCAAAATTAAATTGCAATTACAAAGAAAGAATGGCCATAGCTAAAGGAGAAAATGGGTAACAATATATGTCCGCATGAGCTAACTTGAATTCACTACAGATATCATAATGAGAACATCTTTAGAACTTCAAAGCACTTGGTATTTATATGATCTTGGAAACAAAGAGAGATAAAAACATTGAATTCTTCTTTCCCAAGCCTGAGACTCTCAGGGACAGTCCTTCAAAATGTTTTTCAAACCAGGTATTTAAAACAAAAAAAAACAAACAAACAGATATCCCAGGAGATTAAATAAAACATTAACTGATTTTCAATAAATGTCTACCTTACCATAATTCATCTCATAAAATATATTCATAATATATTAATAAACTATATATATTAATAAGTGAAGTAGTATTTTATAATCAAACTAATTGAGGTTAATATTACTCAGATTAAAAACAAAGATCATGTTGCAGAATTCCAGAAACTCCAAACCTTGCTGGGTATGAGACAGAAAGTTTTAGAAAATTTAAATTGCCATTCCAGAAATTTTATATGGTAAACTGATTGTTATAATATTAATTTTGTATTGAGGACAATAAGAGATGCTAGATAATTTTTAAGATTTGCTTGAGGTCATTGGAAAGTTCACTAGGCAGTACAGGGGACTTGAGGGGCAGGTTCTCAGGGAAAAGGGAGGCACAGAGATAATTCTGACAATTCTGACACCTCTAGTCATAGATAGTGGAATTCTGCAAATGAGCTAATAGATGATGGATAGTGGTTTCTTATTATTGGCATGAGAAGTTACAGATAAGTAAAAGCTAAAGACTAGAATGAATCATGTGATACTAGACTAGAGTCAGGAACTCAGTATGAACTCATATTTGGCTTCATATGTAATAGGTGGCAAATAATTATAGACTTCTATATATATTCCTCTAAGTACACCATATATATCTCCTAGCTCTATCTGCTGAAGGCTGGAAGCAACAACACCTCAGTGGCAACAAGCATACCCAGAATCCAGATCTTGATTCCTAATGCCATTTTCCAATAAAAGAAACTAGTAGTCTTTGAAGAAATGGTTGTTTCTAGGCCGGGGCAGGGAATATACAAGAAGCACTTGGATTATCTTGTAGTGCCAGAAAGTAAAGAATTGTTAAAAAAAAAAAATGAAACAATGGGGATACATCAAAGGGACAGAGGAACCAGCTAAAAGAGTTCCCAATGGCTAAAGCAGTAACAAATTGAGTTGCAAAAGGATGCAATACTAGCTTATAACCCAGAGTATAAAATAAATACCAATGATTCCATACTTATGTAAATAAATTGGTTACTAAATAATTGAAAAGGGAATAATATAGAAATTTTCCATATAGAGTTAATTATAAATAGTTTACATAGACAGTCTACCCTCAAGGAAATGGAATATGACTCCATACTCCTTGAGTATGAACTCTGCATAGTTACTTCTTTCTAAAAAGTATAGTATTGGAAAGCGAGAAAAAAGAGTAAAATTTACACTGGAGAAATGTAGCAAACTGTCTTTAGCAAAGTGATCAGAGTTAACATCATCCGTGATAAATCATACCTTTCATATGTGATGAAAATGGCAGTTTACCTCTGTGATCTTCCTCCCCAAAACTCTGTTTAACTATAAGAAAAACAGGCACATCCAAATTTAATTACATTATACAAAATATCTGACCTGTACTCCTTAAAATCCTCAAGATCATCAAAACAAGGAAAGTCTGAGAAAGTGTCAGTCTACAGGAGCCTAAAGAGATATGACAAGTAAATGTGATGTAGATCCTGGATAAGATCCCAAACACAAATAAGGATGGGAAAAAACTAAGAAGATTTGAATAAAATATAGACTTCACCTAATAATAAAGTATCAATATTGGTTCATAAATTATGAAAAAGTAGTAAAATAACATAAGATAACAAAAAGGGAAATGGAAAGTTGGATATATGGGAACTCCATAATTTTCTTTCAACATTAGTATAAAACTATTCTAATATTAAAATTCATTAAATGTTCAAAAATATGTAAAATTTAGGTAACAGTGCGAAAATGGTAAAAGTGGGTAGATGGAGTAAAAGTTTCCTAAGTCCTTGCCTCCTGACAAATTGTAAGAGCATTAATTTATATTAACATTTAAAAGTCAAAGGTGCATTTGTAATCTCTGAACTGAACACCAAACAAGAAGTACGAGACTATATAAAGTAACACACTCATATAGAGGAAAAAATAAAATAATTAAAATTAATTAACCGCAAATAAGACAAGTCTCAAGATTAAAGGACACAGTTTGTAAAAATAGAAAACAAATAGTAAAGTGGCAGATTTAAACCCAAATATACAATCAATTATTAGATTTAATCACCCAAAATTATATATACTCTATTTTTGATAAAGATGGAAATTACATATGATTCAGCCTAGTACATTAAAAATTAAAGGCCAAAAATTGTCATTTGGGATGCAAAATGCAAAAGGCCAAAAATTGTCATTTGGGATGCAAAATGCAAAAGCTGCTAACTACCAAAAGCATACACTAAGCGTCTACAACCTACACCCCAGCGCATGGCACTGCCAGATCCTTAACCCACTGAGTGAGGTCAGGGATCAAACCCTGCATCCTCACAGATACTATGTCAAATTCTTAACCCATGGAGCCAGAATGGGAACTCCATAATTGCAGAATATTTTTGAGTGCATATGAATCCTTAATAAAATTTGCCTTATTCTGAAACACATCAATTCTCAAACTAATATTATAATCAATGAAATAAAGTTGAATATCAGTAACAAAAGGCAACTAGAAATAAATATGTGTTTCACTGTTAAGCAATTATTTCTGGATAATCACTCGATAAAAGGAGAAATTACAGTGAAAGAAATATTTTGATCAAGTAATACTTTAAATGTCATCTATCAAAGTTTAAAACATTTTACCAATGAAGAATTCAGTGAACAATAGTTTATGAAACTGATGCCAGAAGAAATAGAAAATAGGAATAGTTCTTATCCAATTAAGAAACATATATATGGTTAGAAGCTTTTCTCAAAAGAAGACCTTGGACTGTGTTGGCTTTAGCAGTGAATACTTCTAACATTAAAAATAAATACCAAACTTTCAGAAACTTCTAGAGCATAGAAAAAGGAGAAACACTTCCTAAATCAAGTTATAAGGCAGATAACTTATATGAAAACATGACAAAGTCATTTCAGGAAAGAATAATTATAGACTAATCTTTTTAATGAACATAGATATAAAAATTCTAAAGTGATTATTAGCAAATGAAATCCAAAGTTATATAAAGAGAAATTATACCTGACAAATTGGTTTATTTGAGATGAGATAAATATATATACATATCTATATTTGCATATATACAATTATTCGAGTTGCAGTAAAAACATTTGATAATATTTAACACTCATATAATAAAACTATAAACTGAAAGTAAAAGGAAACTTGGAAACTTTCCTAAACTGATAAAAGAAGCTACAGAAAACACTATACTTTCTGTAAAATGTTAAGTTTTCTCTCTGAATTTAGAACTGAAATATGCCTGCTCTTGCCATCTATGTTTAACACTGTACCAGAGTTCCTATCTAGTAGAACAAGGCAAGATAAAGAAAGAAAATTTATAAGGATTGGAAAGACCAAAAAAAAAGAAAAAAGAAAAGAAAGAAAGAAAGCTTTTGTCATCATTCACAATTGTGCTCACTATTGTATTATCAAAAATATTTTTTAATTATTAGGTTTAGGGAATATAGCAAAATCACTACAGATGATCATTATTTGAGAATTTTGTATTTGTAAATTCTTCTACTTGTTAAAATTTATTTGTGGCAGCAAAATTGATACAGGTAGCAATTTCATGGTCATTTGTGAACATACAAAAGGCAAAAAATTTGAGTCTTCCAAAACATCTTCCCAGCTGAGATTGAACAAGATGACATTCTGCCCTCTTGTTTCAGCTCTCATGTTTCAGATTTTGAGTGTTCTTTTCACAATCTATTTAGTGCCATATTTGATTCATTTTTTTGTGCTTTTTGTTGGTGATTTTGCTGTTCAAAATGTCCCCCAAAGATAGAGCTAAAGTGATATATGTGTTTCTTTGTTTAAGAAGGCCGTGATATGCCTTATAGAGAAAATATGTATGTTAGAAAACCTTTATTCAGGTATGAATTATAATGCTATTGACTATGAATTAAATGTCAGTAAATCAGCAGTACAGGTTAAACAAGATGTTTCAAAGTAGAAACATAACCTTAAGACAAGGTTATGCATTGATCAGTGGACAAAAACGTTGTGACCAGATGCTTCCAAGGAGATAACTGTTTCCCCTAGGATCCATGATTCAGTATTCTCTAATTCAGTGTTAACAGTGGCTTTATGGGACATAACTAGTCTGAATAATGAGAAACAATTGTATATGCAGAATCTCTAAACAAACGATGTGTTTTTTTATATTTGCCAGGAACAAGCATTTAGGAAAACATGTTTAGATATCATTTAAAATAGTTTAAAAAATAAAACCTAGGAATAATTCTAACAAGAGGTAAATAAGACTCTACACAAAAAGTACAAGATGTTATTAGGAGGAATTCCTGCTGGGGCACAATAGTTTAAGAGTCTGACTGCAGCAACTCGGGTCGCTGTGGAGGCACAGGTTTGATTCCTGTCCCAGCTCAGTGAGTTAACAGAGCTGGCATGGCCATATGCCATGGTGTGACCATAAAATATGTATATATACATATTATAAATATTTAAGAGCAATGAAATGAGCTACATCTTTACTGTGTTCAGCTCTGATACAGACACACTTCCATAAGCAAACACAGAAATACGAGTTCATAACTTCCTGTGTCTTCTTTATTGTCTGTAACCTTTGAAGTCAGACTTGTCTTAAATATCTGTTGTCAGTTTGGGTGACAATCTTTCTAATCCAAACTTAAAGAATTTCTCTGGACAATATATTAACCTACTCACCTTTTTTTTTTAAATGATTATCCTCAAATATTCTTTTCACTGCTGAGGTATTTTTTATTTTTAAGATTTTCACCCTGAATGCAAAGTATCTTGAGAGGATGAAATTTGAAGATAAATTTCTCTAGTACCTATGTCACAGGAATATGTAATCAGAATGGGAAGAGGTGCAGAATGGGAAGATTACAGGAGGGAGAGACCTTTAACGACAAATGTTTCGTGACGGTGCTTAACTATTACCCTGTTCACACTCATAATATATTTCCTTTTATTAAAGTTAGATCTCACATATTACAGTTAAATTCCTCTTTCTTATTTCTTCTTCCTGAACACCGAGAAGAATTAGAGAAACATAATACTTACTTAAGTAAGTTTTTTAGAAGAAGTCCACTGTGAAGATCTTGTGTTCTTTTAGATGGTTTAAATCCATATCTGTTTTCCTCTGTGGCCCCATTTTTGACTCAAGAATCAGCTTTACTGCTTAATTAGTGCACTGCTACTTTGAATAATTATAGATATTATCAATAAAAAAGCTGTTACTTTGTCTTTTTTTTTTTTTTGCATCACTCCTAATTTTTGCTATTTGAGACACACATCATGTTATAGGGTACAGATTCCACAGTCCCAAATTAGGAAATGAGTTTTTTTCATTTTTGGCTGCCCCATGGCATGTGGAACTCCCAGGCCAGGGATCGGTTCTGAGCTGCAATCACAACCAAAGCCTGCTGTGACAATGTTGGATCCTTAATCCACTGTGCCAGGCACGGGATCCAACCGGCACGCCAGCACTCCCAAGACACCACCGATCCTGTTGTGCCACAGCTGGAGCTCCAGAGATAATATATTTTTAAATGCCCTTGTTATAATGTGTAATGTTAAGTTCTAGATACTGGGAAAACATGCTTTCTGGTCATATTCCTAAAACCTCATCTGAATGTTAGACAAGAAACTGAGTATATATAAAGGCTAACTATATCGTATCCCAGATCAGGAAACTGAGGTTCCTCTCCTAAAAGTACAAACTTATAAATGGAGAGACTGGAATCTTGCCTTGCTGACACAATTCTTCAAGTGATATTTTGTGGTGAATAAGAATCATTCATTTTCCCCTCATCTTGGCCTAGTGAATGTTTCTTTGTTGAGCCGACAGAAGAGAGGAAGGCAAAAGAGGCAATACTCAGGAGCACAGTTACTGATAAATAATTACAAGGACATTATAATTATTTAATTAAAATCTGCACACGGAGAGAGATTATGAGTCTTTCAGCTTGCTACTTCATTTAGATGATACTAGTCATTAACCAATTTAGCTGGAATCAGCGCCTAATTGTCCACATGCTCCATTTTATCTCTGAAAGCTGTGCAGTCAGCAGCCATGCCTGCATGCTCTGGGTCCTGCTGCTGGGAAGATCCTCCCTAATGGCTTTAGGACTTGCATGTCTTAGTCACCCATAACCATCACATAAACCTTCCCTGGGATTCTGAAGGTTTTCCTTTGAAACATAATGCCCAGACATTTTGGTAGCATTTACTTTTTTTAAAGAACATACTGAAACCTCCGCCAGAGAATAGAAATCTGATACTTTCTCTAAAGAGGTATCTTTTTTGATGTATCGAAACGAACTAATTCATCTCTTTGAAGGAGTTCATCTCTTTGGCAGCCCTACACCACCAGCCCCAAAGACAATTCTTAGATGCCAGAGTATCAGTATTTCAGTTTCCACATAGAAATTAAAATCCCCACTCTTCAAATCTTTACCTTGTTTTAGTATAAAGAAAGAGGCAAAGACATTCTTACTACATAAATGATTGTTGGGAGAAAGGAAATAAGCGGGAGAATCATTTATCTAAATTTATAAATTTGATAATGGAGTCTCTGTGTTTCTGTATCCGTCTCTGTCTCTTGTTCACACACACACACAGTTTCTCTATTTTGGTTTTACTTTGAAAGTCATTTATTTTACTCTGCAGTGGCCCAATTGTGCAAATTCACCTAGTTTCTAAAAATATAACCAATTACTCTGTCTCTGAAATCAGCTTGAAGTAGGACATCCTGGAAGATCAATGAAGTCCCACAGGCACAGTATCTAAGGAAAATAAGACAACTTGGACCATGTTTTAGTAGAAATTTTAATAAAAATTAAAAATGTGATCCTGGACACTGGGCTACTTCTTTGAAAGTCTAATATGATATAGCCACCCACTGGTAAGTCATTTCCAGAAATTTGAAACAATTTTTTAAAAATTTTATGCAATCTGTGTAAACTGTGTAAAATAGACCTCTTGTCTTCCAGTGATCCTCAAAAAATATAAATTTCGGAAATGCTAAGTATTCCAGCTTGATGGAACACATAGAAAAGCAAATACAGAAATACTCTCTTTTGAGAATACCTTTGTATAGTCTCCTTACGTGACATAGGAGATGAGTGTTCTATTCATATAGGAGAAATGAGACTTGGATTAAGTAAGAAGAGGTCAAACTAGGTAACTTAGATAATTTTAGAATTTTTTAATCTATGTTAATAATTGCTTATTAATATGTAGGTTCATATCTTTCCCTATAAGTTACATAAAAATATAGTTATATATATATATATAATATATATGTTACATAAAAATATAAAGTGTATTTTATATAAGATATATAAAAATATATAAATATGTATTTATAATATATATAATATGTAAATATTTAGATGATATAAAATATAAAAATATATGTTATGTAAAAATATGTTACATAAAAATCTGCTTTCCCTTTTCCTCTGCTAAAATACATACTCTGCTACAGCAATTGTTTCTTCTTCCAGAGACCAATCTAGTTTCTGTATTTATGTGTAACTCTTGTTCTTCCCTTTACCTGGAATATTGCCTTTTTGTAGACCTTCAAACTTCTAACTCCTGTTGTCGTAAGGACAAAGTTAAACATCACTTCCTGACAGGTTTTCCCTTACTGCCTTGTTTAAAGCAGGTAGCCACCTCTTATTCACCATCTTAATATCTTGTTTGTTACCTTCATAGCTGTCGTCAGTATTTTTAATTACATGAGTTTTTATTTTATTACTCATATATTGACTGTTTCTCTCTGTAGACTGTAAGTTTCATGAATAGAGGTGTCATGTTGATCTTACCCACTGTTAGAATCCCATTGTCTGGCACAATGAATGAATGAACCCCAATCACCTTGGAAGTAATGAACAGAAAGTTTCATTTAATTACCTGGGCTCTTCTTTTTATTTTCCCTTTTCATCTGAGCTGGTTAAATATTTGACTGGTGGTTGAATATGCTCGAAAAATATTGTCTAGGTCTTTGTTCATTACAATGTAGATTTTAACCTTCATTCTTACAATATGTTTTGTTTTCTTTTGAATGTTTTTTTTTCAATTGAATCTCATTCTGTTTATATTTACCACTTCTCTAATAGAATAGTGCAATTAAAATTTGGAATCTATGTCACAAAAAATATGAAAATATGTTAGTTTAACTCCTTCATTTTTCTTATTTCCTTCTTTGTTTTATACCTTTGTTTTATATCTTGATCTCTGTCATTTATAGATACTTCTCTCAAAGAATCCTTCATTTCATCTTCCAGATCAAAATTATCAAGCCAGTCATTATAGTTTCCATCTGTACTTATGAGATTACATCAGCAATAAATGAAAACTAAAAAAATTTTCTAGTAATTAGCCTGTTATTCAGCTTTTTTTATTAGATTGTTCCTTTGTTAAAATAGGCATAGATTTTTTTTTCTAGTAATAAAAATTAAGATCTTTCTGGAGTTCCTGTCATGGCTCAACAAAAATAAGTCTAACTAGCATCAGTGAGGATACAGGCTCGATCCCTGGCTTTGCTCAGTGGGTTAAGAATCTGGTGTTGCTATGAGCTGTGGTGTAGATAGCAGACGTGGCTCGGATCCCATGTTGCTGTGGCTGTGGTATAGGCCAGCAGCTGTAGCTCTGATTCGACCCCTTGCCTAGGAACCTACATATGCCATGGGTGTGGCCCTAAAAAAACAAAAAAATTAAGAACAAAAATTAAAAAAAAATAAAGATCTTTCTACATTGGTTTGTTCACCTGTTGTAATAGCCCTAAAAAGTTATAATTAATATGTATAAGTTTTGTTACACATAAATAAAATAATGTACAAACCGGAAAAATATTTTTTTTGCTAAGTTAAGATTTTATCTCATTCTACCTGAAGCAAAGTATTATAAAACCTTAAAAAACATGCTTAGCCAAATCTTGACTGTTCAATATATTGTTCCAGGATTTGGAATGACTAACATTTGCAAGAATATTGTTCATAGTAAAAGTCTGATAAAAATCTCACTTTCCTTTTCATATTATGGTAATTTAGTTATGAGTATATTAACACTCTTCCCTGGCATTTACTTTCTCTTACTACTTCATGCAGTCTTACAACTCAGGATTTTTTTAAACCACAAAGTTTATCATACACTGTTACTTTCAGTACTATCTATATCAGAGCTGTTGCTGTCTTTGTTATAGAACTGGGGGTAACTAAGCAAGTTGAAAGAGCAACTTACCCAGTGACTTCTGGGTTGGGTATTGTAATGTGGCTTTAAAATCTTATTTGAAGTTTCATTCATTCCTGGAGGGGCGATATGAGAGAATTGTTTAAATAAAGAGCAAAGACAGTTCTATAGTTTTATAATTCTTCACTATTTCAAATTTCCTGCATAATATCTCCCAGACAGAGATATAGAGACTCATGTTTGCTTAAAGAATTTTATTTTGTAATTTTGATCAGAGCATTTACTAAAGACTATCTTCCAAAAGTCAGAAGAAACAATAAAACACATAAAACAATACCAGAAAGTTAAGCATCACAATTTTACCCTGCATGTATTTCGCATTTCATCTTCTCACCTCTGGAGATGGGAATCATCATGAAAGAAGCTTTTTTTTCTCATTCCTGTTTGTATCTCTGAAATTTCTACCTTGAGTTTTGTATATAGTAAATAATTGTTCAAAATTTGTTGAAAAAATTAAATTAAAATTCCTTCTCTTATGAATGCCCAACTTTAAAAATTAAATAATCTCAGATTTTTAAAATGAAAACTCCTTTGGGATGCTATAAAATATTAGGATATATATATCCAGATTTTGTTGACTTTCCAATCTAAACTAATTGTTTAGTAGAAATAGGCTTTCCCCTCTTGACAACTAATTCAAAATATTTCTGAAATAGCACCACTTTGGAAACCTGTGAGGTTAGACTCAATATCCTGCGAGAGATTAACTAGCCAAAAGAGCCACATTTCTTAAAAGCACAAATAAGCAACAGAAATTGTTGCAAAATATATAGCTAGTAACTCAGCGAATCTTTTACAAATGAACTGCATTATAGTTTCTGACATATCACTGAAGTTCTGCTTCTCCACTTGAGGTTGACTGGCTTTATTAATATAACCTCACAGGGGATGATATTATAGCACCTTCTACGTGCAATCTGCACACAGTTGTTAAAGACCTTTAAAGCTAATGTGCACTGACCTCCAGAATATTGGCTCTCGCTGGTAGTTTCCAATTTCTTCTATATCAAATGGTGACCTTAACATTCTAACTCACAGATATAACTATTAGAATTGAGCTGACATGATAAATGACTATTCTTGCCACCTTGATCATATTTTTATTTCTCTGAGATTCCATTGATAGTTTGGTCTTTTCAGTTTGCCTTTTACTACTCCTTAAATATGGCCACTTCGTTGTTAAGTTGCATCCCCCATAGAAAAAAAAATACTGAAATAATTTATTAGCAAATATGATCTCTGTACTTTATGGTTTGATATTATTGATCTTCCTTGATTTTTTTTCAAAATTAATTGAAGAACAGCATATTAAACTACATAGACTCATGATTATCCAAAACTTCATTACCTTCCACATTTGTAAATCTCTATTGTACCCAATCCTTCACTTCTCATAATTATCTACAATTATTTTTAAATACTTTATCATTTAGCAATCAAAAGTTTCTCTAGCCCTAACTCTCTCCATAGGTTAATTTCCACGGTTTAAGCCCCCTGTTGATATGTATCTTCCTGTCAGCTGATACTTAATATGTCTATGACAAAATTGACTCTCTACAGGCACTATTTTTCCCAAACTGTCTGTCTTTGATTATCATCAATGGCAGAATAGTTTTGTCCCAACTTATGACAGTAACAAATTGAGACCTATCCCTGTTATATCCATGTAAATTATTTGTCCTACCTGAAGGATTATTTTTTGTTTACTAATATTTTATCAATCCTAATTAATATTTAATGTGCAGTCAAGATATCCATCGATTGGCTTAACTGAACTTGTAGCCACATATTTGCCTGAATAATGACATACAGCTATAAGACAGTCAGATAAGAGACTTTTGATGTTAATGAGGATTTATTTAATGGACAAAAATGGTGTCGTTATCTAAACACTAAGAGGGTAAGCACTACAGTTAAAAATTAAACTATTTCCTGAATTATTAATCTGTTTCCATTTAGATGTCAAACTTACAACATTTTATAATCTGAAACAGTTGTGACTGTTGTATTATCATTAAATTTTTACTGAACGAGTTAAGGCATTTTCTAAGTGTCTGATACACATCCAAAAATAGCTATATTTAACTTGACAAACACAATTAAATATATGTTCAAGATATTTTGAAAATAATGAAAAAATCTTATTAATAGCTGTTTTCTCTTGTGGGGTGTGGTGAATACTAATTTAGGGCAGGTGAAAGCAAAGCAATTTAACATTTCCCTTGTTAATTCCTTTGACCTACAAGTTTGGAGGTCTCTGCAGTACTCTTGAGCTTAATCCACAGGATAAAGTAATAGTTGCTAAGACTTTGCCAAAAGGAAAGGTCTTTTATTTTGCTGTTAGGTTCTAACTGTATCTTATGTATAATTCTTGCCTCTAAGAAGAGAAAAAAAATATGTATATGTTTGTGTGTGTTCTTTATCTGTAAGTATAATACATATAACATTATACATGGTAATATGTTGTGTTAATTTATTTCCACACAAATTATCTTTTGGTTAAAGTTAATATTGCTCAAGGAATGATGCCCTCTAAATTGATGTTATGTAATGAATCTGTGGCTGACGAATTATAAGTGTGTATTGCCTTTATTTTAAACTGTACAGCCATTGGCTTTAACCCACTCATGTGGTCACACCACTCTTGTGTCCATTCCCACTGTCTTCAATCTCTGTCAATCTTGACACTTGAGCTGGTCCAAGAGAACAATTTCATGACAGTATTTTTCTGAGGAAACAAGTAAGTGCGTACTAGAAATAATTTACTCCATGTCAACAAATTGATTTCCTATAAGGCCTCTCTGGATCCTTTCATGTTCTGGGTTTCTGTGTCAGCGCATACTTTCATTACCCTGAGCCAAAGCCTGATCAAAGCATCATCCAGTAAAAGGTGCTTAGTACTGCGAGGCGGCCAGTCTGGGGTGCTGCTTTCATTCTACAATGGGAATCATGACAGTCCTTGAAGTTTCCAAATTTCGTTTTCCTTGTTTGTATCATGAAGTGGTTAGATAAGTTATCTAACGTTTCCTCCAATCTGAATGCTCTGTGGTTAGAAAATTCTAAGCAGAATTGAGAAAAGGTTGTTTGACTACAGTGAATCACCACTTGCAGCTTTGTCTTTTTCCTCCTTCTGGAGATACCTGGTAAACTCATGCTGCCAAAGCTCCAGGACAGTGAATTGCCTGCCTGACTCCCAAAAACTCTGAGCTGGTAATCTCTGAGCATATGCAGTGTCTGCTTTGTCTCAAAATAATGGTGACCTCCAGTAAATGAAAGCTGAGATGAAAGCAATATCCAGATATCTAATCTTCCTTATCATCTTCTACTCCTTGAGCTCCTTTACCAATTGAGGAATGTTTTACAATATCCAGTAGTTGAGAAAATTGCCATTTTCATACATTTCAGTGACAGTTTAATTGGTATACTCTTTTTTAAAAAGTAAACTGATAATAAGTAACAAGAGGTTTTCCAATATTTTCTCATGATCTTTGACCCAGAAATTCAAAATTTAGAACTTTGCTTTCAAGAAATATCAGGAGGTCACATAAAGATATAAATATAGCACTATTCCTGGTGGAGTGCGAGTGGCTGGAAACAACAGAAATATCCAAATTATGATATCTGTTGAACAAATTATAAGGACTCCTGTAATGGACAGTTGTGTAGCCATTAAAATCATAGTTGAAAGAATAATAATATAGCAAAAATGTGAATGGTTAATATCAAATAAAAAAATACAGAACTACTTAGTCTGATTTCTAATTGGGAAAATCCAAGAAAAAATACAAAAGTTAACAAAAATATATGGATTCTTACAATTCAAGACTATTCTTTATAGATTTGTGATTCCTTTTTGTTTGTTTTGCTTCTGTAGAGCTGCCCCTGTGGCATATGGAAGTTCCCAGGCAAGCTAGAAGTTGAATCGGTGCTGTAGCTGCCAGCCTATGCCACAGCCACAGCAACGCTGGATCCTTAACCCACTGACAGAAACCAGGGATCAAACCCATGTCCTCATGGATACAGTCAGGTTTGCTGCTGCTGAGCCATGATGGGAACTTGCTAGATTTGTGAATTTTTATATCTCTAGTAAAACCCAGTATTGCTTTGTAATGTGAACAACAGCAAAAACGACAAACCAAAAATAATTCTTATTTTAAAGAATCTTTCTGTGGAAATGGCCAAATAGTAAGAAGACACCAAAGATGTGTGTGTATGCTGAGGGGAGGGGTGGGCGGATGAAGACCAGAGATATCAATTAATAAAAAGTTTGTATACGTATAGGTATAAAAGTCAAACAGACACGGGTAAACTTCAAAATACTATAGGTTCTCCCTTTGAGCAGAATTTGTCATCAGCACTAATGAGATTTGGGGCAGATAATTATTTGGTTGGTGGATTCTCTGTCCATTATAAGATGTTTAGTAATGTCTCTGGTCTCTATGCAATAGATGCCGGTACAGTCACTCCCATCACCAATTTGTGACAATCACAAAATATCTCCAGTGTTATTATTTTTCTCTTTTGGGGGCAATGTCAACCCAGCTTGAGAACCACTGCCCTAAATCTATATCATTCTAGATTGTGTCTTTTTAATAGCATACCAGAGATATTATTAGATTGCTTTTAATATTAAAAGCAGAGGATCCAAATAAGAATCATTGTGAGGAAAACTGTCACATACTCTCAACTCCTAAGTAGTTTTCTTTTAACATTCTCAGGTATTGACACTGTCTTCTAAGACAGGGCTTCCACATGCAGCAGCTGGAGCAGGAGAGCTCAGAAGTGCCTGATCCTGAAATATCCTCTTTCAGTGTCTAACATGTGACAATCAGGCATAGTTTTAAACACTATTTTTATATCTCTAGGTCCACCCCATCACTAATACATGGGAAATGTAACTGCCACAGCTCACATATCTGGGCAAGAGTTGCTTATCTCTTGTGTTGAAAGTGTCATTACATAGAGGTATGTGAACCATACTTCTTGGCCCTTGGCTTCTTTAATATTAATGATAATAACAAAATCCACAGCCTCAACAAGATAACTCTCTTTGATCTCTGGAAGTTCATTACAGAATAAATGTCATTACTTTTTATGATGAAATAAGTTTTGATAATAAAAAAGATCCACACCCTTTTGGTCTTGCACAAACATCATTGCCACATTTGCCACCTTTCTTTCACACACCAGAAAGCACTATTCGTTCCCTCAAGAAACTCACAATATAGTGGAAAATAGATATATGCCCCAAGACAACTGCAAAACATAGAAGCAAATAATGATAATTAAGGAATTAACCAAAGTAAGAAACCAAATCTTATAGCAGAGTATGCTTGGGAGGCTGGGATTCTCTATTTTAACAATAGAATAAGGGTATGGCTTTAAAGCCATCCTATTTGATATCTACAACATTAACAGTAGTAAATGATATTCATTCAATACCTTCATCATAGGTTCAGATATTGTTCTAGCTATATTTTGAAATAAGGCTATTGGAGAATAGGAGTTTGTTTCAAGCCCTTTGAGCTGGGAAAACTTGTCATCGTAAAGGAATCCCTCAGGTAGCTGACTTCCTCAGAATGAAGGTATGCTACTCATATCAAATTTCAATAAAGCCTGACCTTTCAAGGAGACACTTTTAAGGCAAGATTGCCTTTTTGCTTTTGTTGTCATACAATGTCTTATATCTACACAAAAAAGTTATGGAAAATAATAAATCAACTCAAGAGATAAAGTATCACAAATACCTTTGAAACTCTTCTATTTTGATCTGAATGAACACATTTCTCTTTCTTGCCTCAGAGGTAACCACCACCCTTCTTGTGCTATATTCCTGAATAAGCTATGGCATTAGTCTTCATTTTTTTACTTTTATATAAATGTATGACATTGCACAGATCATTATGCAACCGGTTTATTTGTTCATTGTTTTTGAACTCTATTCTTGTTGATCCATTTTAACTGTTATGTGGTTTTCTATTGTAGAAATATTCTAAATATATTTGTCCTTTTTATTTATAATAATTTATGTTTCCATGATTTTTTTTGGTTTATTTATTTATTTATTTTATAAATTAACAATGAATTTTATTTCAGTTATAGGTGTACAAAGATCATAACTCAATACAATAGATTTTGTGTCCCAAACCCACAGTGCATCCCCCCACCCCCCAGATTGTCTTATTTGAAAAACCAAGGTTTTCCAAAATCTGTGAGTCATTGTCTGTTCTTCAAAGAAGTTCATTGTGTCTCTTTAGTTTCCACATGTAAGTGGTAGCATTGGGTGTTGCTGTCTAATTGTCTGACTGGTTCCACTTCG
>PVHT020000105.1:3978494-4000495 GCA_004024745.2 Catagonus wagneri | reverse complement strand
TGCTCCGGGGGCTCTTTCTCCCTGTGCCCGATCCCCAGGCATGGGGTTTTGACGTGGGGCTCAGAACTCTCAGTCCTGTAGCTGAGTCTCTGTGATGCAGTTACTTTCCAGTCTGTGGGGCTTCCCACCCAGGAGGTATGGGGTTGCTTCTATCGCGTAATCGCCCCTCCTACCTCTTGATGTGGTCTCCTCTTTGTCTTCTGGAGCAGAATATCTTTTTTGGAAGTTTACAGTCTAGTTGGTTAAAGGCTGCTCGGCATTTGTTTGTAGTTTTGCTGTTTTCTGGGAGAGATGTTGAGCTCCAGTCCTTCTATTCCGCCATCTTAATCCAATCTCCTCCATGATTTTTTTTAATTTTACATAAAATGCAGTATCTCAGACAGCATATGACAGAGGGAAATTATTAGATCACAGAGTCTGAATAGCTTCAGCTTTACTAATTATTGCTAAATGCATTCCAAAATAGTTATGTCATACTCTTACCAGTAAATATGGGTACTTTTTGTTTCAGGTTTTAGCCAGCTCCTTAGAATGACTGATATTTAATTTCTGCCAATCTCCTGAATTTGACAAAAGTCATTTCAAAATTTACATTTCCCTAAATAGTAGTGACTTTGAAAAGATTTAAATGTTTATTGACCATTCAAATTTACTCTTTTGTGAAATGACTTTCTGTCACTTGCCTTTCTTAAATTGTATTTGCCTCTTTTCTTATTAATTATTGCAATTCTTTAGTGGAGATATATTTTCAATTTGTAGCTTATGATTATTTAATGAAAGTTTTACCAAATCCATGTTCAGCTGCTTACCACTCATAAGCCAATAATTTGAGAGGCAAGTGCCAGCTGAGAGGAAAAGTACCTTAATCAGAAAAGCCAGCAATCTGAGAGATGGTGAACTCGTGTCCAGAGACCAACTCTTAAGATTCTGCTCAGCCAGAACAGTTTTTAAAGAGAAAAATGGTGATAGGGGTAAGAATCTCAGTGAATCATCAGGGCAGGAGGCTGGGTTCTGCATCACTCTCCACTGAGAGCAGACTGGCTGACTCTTTTTGGATGTTTTCTTTCCTGAGTTCTACCTGCAGGATTGCTTGGGGGAGGGCATTGGAGGTAGAGAGCTAATCATTTTTTAATTACTTCATCTTTCTTACTTCTTTTTTACCTAAGAAAAGAATCAACAAGTTAGACATGGCATGGTGTGCACTCAGGAGAGCATAAGTCCGAAGTTGGTTTCAGATGCTTAGTGATGTCATAATTAGGTTCTTTCAAGGTTGGAGGGGACAGAAATGAGAAAACAGGAAAGGGGCAAAGGAGCTATTTTCAAAAGGAAGATCTTAAATTTAATGTAGTCCAATTGTCAGCTGTAGGGTAAGAAAAATAATTTTCCCTCTACCCTTCTAGGTACTTGGCTGAGACCCCCCCATATTAAAAAAAAATAGATTAACAGGAGAAAAATAAATTTAATAGAAGTTCAATACTGTGGTGTCACCTGAAAAAAAAATGCAATGTAAGAGCAGCAAGTTTCAGTTTTATTCAGGGACCTTACTGAGGACTGTAGCCAGGGAGACAGCCTTTTAGATAGCTCTGAAGAACTGCTCTGAAGAGGTAGGAAAGAAACCAGTATAGAAAAATTATTACTTGGCTGGTAAGTACATGTAATCCAGCATATATCTTGATTAAAGATTACTGCAAATCACACACACACACAGATATCTCAAGTTAATGACTGTAGAGCCTATATGTCCGGGAAGATGCAAGAATCTGGGGCCACTGAAATGTTTCCTTGGATATGCATCTCAACTATCTTGGGTCCCCTATATCCAAAACCCAGAATACTTCACCCTGATTTTTGTCCTGAATTCCTTTCCGGGTGTACTGAAGGTCAGTGAAGGCAATGTCTATGATTCTTGTGGAACTGGATGGCAGGAAACATTTTTGGTTTATAATGTATACCTTCTACATACATTGGAGAGACCTGAGAAAACTGAGTAACTCCCCCAAATGGCCCAAGCCACTGTTTTCCAACTAAACACAAACGATATTTGGGGGAGGAACCAGTTATGGGGGGCTATCAGGAAAAGCACCATAAGCAAGGTAAGGCTGTTATGCCGGTTTATGTCATGGTCTTCTCCAATGATAAGAGTTTCTAGAGATTTAGTTATCCTTGTCTTCCCAGTACAGAGGAAGAAACCCTTACAAATGGAGCTGCCCTTATAAATGTGAAGTTATTACAAAGTTTTAACCTCTACTCAGTTTTCAGAACTTTTCCTCTATCTGTTCTTTCTTATAATAACCACCTTAAAATAATTCTTATGCCAAATAGACATTTTTTGGCATTGACAAATTTTCTTCCCTTTCACAATGTTTTCTGTTATGACTTGCACTTTTTAAATCTTATTTAAGAAATGTGTCCCCCTTTAGGTATGAAGCCGAGGGCAGTACAGTGTGGTGGTTTAAACAGGGCGTCGAGACTAGATTACCTGAGTTCTGTCGACTTTAAAATATGCACAACCTAAAAGTTGAGAGTTAAGTCTTATTTAGTGCAAAGTGAAGACTAATAGCCTGGGAGACAGCATTTCAGATAGCTCTGAAATACCTTTCCAAACAGGTAAGGGGGAATGTCAGTATTTATTCGATTTTAGTGAAAGGGGGAGGTACGTGTAGCCAAGCACAAATTTTACAGAAGTTTCTGCTAGTCTCTTGGAGGTTTCTGCAAGTTATGGGGAGCAGATGTCACCATGAAGGATTTTAGTGCTTTTCTAGAATGAGGAGATGCAAGAATTGGGCACTTGAAATCTCTTGAAAATATCTAACTATCTGAAGACCTGTTCTGCCAGTTTTTCCAGAGCACAGAGTGCCTTACTCCTGATCTCTACCTTGAGCTACTTTCAGGGGATGCTGAGGGTCAGCAACTGCAGTGGTACATGATTCAATCTATGTAGAGGCAAATGGCAAGTGCAAGTCCCCAGCTCACAGTTCAAATCACAGCTCTTCTGCTTAGAGCTCTATGCCCTGGGACAATTTAATTAACCTATTTTGTCTCAGTTTTCTCTAAAATAGGAATGATATTAATAGTACTTTCTTCAACGGGATTGTTATAAAATGCTTAAAATCTTGCCAGGAATATAATATGTCAGTTAAATGGTTGCCATTGTTATTTGCATTTTTATCCTATCTGATGTGATTTTTTTGTAGGTTTTGACATAGGAAACTAATAGGATTTTAGGTCCATAGAGATTACCAATTATTAAAACACCATTTATTTAATAACCCATCTTTTCTGCATTGTGGTTTCATGTCTCAACTTGGTCTATTCTGTGGTGCTCTCTTCATTTCCATTGGGATATTTGTCTAACTGTTTTTTAATAACGTTTTATAATTTTAATTTCTTTCTTCTAGTAGGGTAAATCCTTCTGCCTTGTTAATCATCTTCAAAATTATCTTAACTATAAATCTTTGCTCTTAAATATAGATTTTAAGATTAATTTATCAAATTCCATAAAATCTCTGTGGGTATTTTGATTGGAATTGCATTGAACTCTAGATTAATTTTGATGGAATTGACGTCTTCATGATGTCTCTACACTGCCAATAAGAAGATAAATTAAAGCTCCAAAAATATTTCCCCACATAATTCACTTTCAGATAGGATTCTTGTACATGTATATCTAGCTGTCACATGTTGGTATCTTAGCTATAAGAGAAGCTGAAAATATGACTTCAGCCTTCTACTTTGAGGGCTGAAAAGAAGATGGACAGTCAGATAAATATGATGAAGATGCATTATATATTTAGTTCACTATATAGTTTCTAAATTAGTATAGATGTGTTTCGTCCTTTCAAAATCCTATAAATTTTATCTCTTGCTGCTCTGCCTTCTATTGTGGGAAGCTAGAAATGTATTTAATAGAAACAGTGATGATAAACACTGTCTCATTCTAAAGGGAATGATTCTTAACCTTTCACCATTACGTAAAATATCATGGGTTTTTACTAGATGATCTTTATCAGCTTGAGTTCTCTTTTGTTTTTAGTGTGTTGAATTTCTTTTTAGATTGAAAAAGGAGTGTAACTATCAAAAAAGTTCTACCCCTAATGAGATGATCTATTTTAATTTTAATTTATTAATGTATCAAATTATATGGTTAGACTTTCCAATGATGAATAGTTCTTCTTTGTGAAAATACAATTTTGTGTGTATTTATGTCTCCATACATATATGCATACACTCAAAATGCATGATGTATGTATATAGAAGTACAGAGTGTATATAATAGTTTGCTAATGTTTTATTAAACATTTTTGTTTCTATATTCATTGGTAAGATTATAAGTTTTACTCTCTGTATTCTCTCTGCCTTTGTTGCTCAGGCAGGATGTTTGTCAATTTTACAGATCTTTTCAAAAAAAGATCTTTGTTTCATTGACATTCCTCATTGTTTCACTGCTTTCAGTATTCTTCTCTTTCATCTGTTCACTTTGTGTTCATTTCCCTCTTGTTTTTCTAGGTTCCTTAGGTGATACCTGAGATTAATGATTTAAAGTTTTCCCCATTTCTATGTATGCATAATTGTTCTCTGTTGTTGTTTTTTTCTGTTTTCCTACCTTCCTGTGGGTAACTAAGTTTAAGCATTTTTTTAAAAATCCATTCTGATTCAGTTACAGTTTTTTTTATTATAGCATTTTTTATTACTCCATTACATTTATAGTTGTACAACAATCATTACAACCAAAGTTTATAGCATTCCCAACCCAAACCCCCAGCACATCCCTCAACCCCCAACCTGTCTCATTTGGAAACCATAAATTTTTCAGTTTATTGAGTCAGTATCTGTTCTGCAAGATGGTGAGATGTTGCTGAAGGAAGAAAAAAGACAGGCATGCGCTTCTGTATCACCAATGTTTAAGTCATACAAATGAAAAAAATCTGATTTTTATGGACACTTTATAAAGGATCCAGGCATAGTGTTACTCTTAGATGTTTAAGAACAGCAACAAAAATAGACAAATTGCAATTTAAATGATGTAGAAATATGGAGTGAATAAAAATCATTCTCTATTTCTCAGAACAGCCTGTACTTATTGAATCATATACAATTTGCACATGTTTATGTCTTAAACAAAACAATTGTTAGAACCATGTAGTAAAATTTACATTCTATGTCTATACTATCTCCAAGTTAAGCTAGGCAATAAATCTGATTCCAATATATAAAAGAGCCAATATGGACTTTCAATCAGGGAAGGATCATCTTAACATTACTTTATTCCATTGTGTGTGAAAAGACTCAAATCATAGAAGTTACTTTGAGTCTTCATGTACAGACAGTAAACTCTCCTTTTTGAGAGAGAGATGGTGAGGATATATATATTTATTTATCTATGTATTTATTTTAACTTTTTGTTTGAAATAACTTTAGATGTGTAGAAGTATTGCAAAATATTACCATAAAATCTTCATTCAGCTTCCTCCATTGTTGACATTTTAAGTAATCAGGTTATACTTACTTTCTTACTTTATTTATTTATTTTAATTGTAGGATAGTTTATTTACAGTGTTGTGTTAATTTCTGCTGTCCCACAAAGTGATTCACTGTGTGTGTGTGTGTGTGTGTGTGTGTGTGTGTGTGTGTGTATTCCTTTTGTATCCTTTACCATCATGGTTTGCCTCAGGATATTGAATATAGTTTCCTGTGGTGGATAGCAGGACTTTGTTGTTCAGTCATTCTATATGTGATAGTTATACCTGCTAGCTGTGAACTTTCAGTCTCTTCCTCCTCTGGCCCCCCAGTCTCTCAACCTTGGCAACCCCAATCTGTGAGTCTATTTCTGTTCCATAGATAAGTTCATTTGTGTTATATTTTAGATTCCATGTATTAGTGATATCATATGGTATTTATCTTTCTCTTTCCAAATTACTTCACTAAGAATGATAATCTCTAGGTCCTTCTGCCTTGCTGCAAATGGCACTATTTCGTTATTTTTTATGCCTGAGTAGTATTCCATTGTATATATGTACCACATCTTCTTTTTTCGTTGTTGTCTTTTTAGGACTGCAGACATGGCATATGGAAGTTCCCAGGCTAGGGGTCAAATCAGAGCTGTAGCTGGCAGCCTGTGCCACAGCCACAGCATCAGGGGATCCAAGTCACATCTATGACCTGCACCACAGCTCATGGCATTGCCAGATCCTTAACCCACTGACTGAGGCCAGGGATCAAACCTGAATCCTCATGGACAGTAGTTGGGTTCATTACCACTGAGCCATGACGGGAACTTCTGTACCACATCTTCTTTATCCATTCATCTCTCCATGGACATTTAGGTGTTTCCATGTCTTGGCCTTTGTGAATAGTGCTGCTATGAACATAGAGGTGCATGTATCTTTTTGAATTACAGTTTTGTCTGGATATGTGCCCAGGATCAGACTCCTGGATCATATGGTAATTCTATTTTTAATTTTCTGAGTAACCTAAGAAATTACTGAATTAGTGACTGTACCAATTTACATTCCCACCAATGGTGTAGGAGGGTTCTCGTTTCTCCATACCCTCTCCAGCATTTGCTGTTTGTAGTCTTATTAATGTTGGCTATTCTGACTGGTGTGAGATGGTACCTCATTATAGTTATAATTAGCATTTCTCTAATACTTAGCAATGTTGAACATCTTTTCCTATTGTCCATTCGTTTGTATGTCTTCTTTGAAGAAATGTCTATTTAGGTCTTCTCATTTTTTTTTTTTTGGATTGGGTTGTTTACTATTGTTGTTATTGAGTTGTATGAGATAGTTGTATATTTTGAAAATTAGCCCTTGTCAATCACATCATTTGCAAACATTTTTCCCATTTTGTAGATTGTCTTTTCATTTTGTTTATGATTTCCTTTTCTATGCAAAAGCTTTTA
Source organism: Catagonus wagneri (assembly GCA_004024745.2). Lineage (NCBI taxonomy): Eukaryota > Metazoa > Chordata > Mammalia > Artiodactyla > Tayassuidae > Catagonus > Catagonus wagneri. The sequence continues at coordinate 3,993,594 of PVHT020000105.1, read as the reverse complement.
AGTTTAATTAGGTCCCATTTATTTGATTTTGTTTTTATTGCTATTACCTTGGGAGACAATATTTATTAAAACTAAAAAAAATTAACATTGACATAAAGCTATTAACTACTTTATTCAGATTTCTCCATTATTCTGCTGGCATCCTTTTTCTGTTATAGGATCTAGTTCAAGGTACCACATTGTATTTGGTTATATGTCCTTAGTCTCCTCTAATCTGTGATAATTTCTCTATCTTTCCTTATCTTTCATGATTTTGACACTTTTGAAGAATTGTCCAGTATTTTGTAGACACCCATCATTTTTAGTTTGATGCTTTCTCAAGATTGGATTGAGCTAATTGTGTTTGGAGGAAGAACATCATAAACATGATGTGCCCTTCTCTTTGTATCATGAGGGTCAATCCCTTCTTTCAAAATGCAATTTAATTTGGCTGCACGGGAAACTTATTTTTGTGGTGCAAATCTCTAGGTATGCAAGCTACAGTCATGTGCTTGGCCTTTCTTGCCTAGTAAGAGTAACTGAAAATGTTGGAAAATGTCAAGACAATTTTGTGGACCAGATTATTACCAGGGTCTAAGAAATTCTGAAAATTATTTTCAAAAACACTAGGGTTGTTCTATGCTATTTTAATTTTATGCACCATGGTGATGACATCTGTGGCTTTTTTCAATTTAAGAATAAATATCAGTGACCACCATATTCTATTACAAGCTACTTAAGTTCAATGAGTATTCTCACTATAGTAGCCTCTGCATCAGGAGAAAAGTAATGATTAATTTGTTTGCTGAAGCTGGACTGATAGTGAGGATCTTGTCCAAAGACACAATTATAGTCTTCTTCATTGTTAAGTACGACAAAGAAGTAAAACAACAAAGTAAAAATCTGCTTTGTTCCTTTTTGTTTACAGATCATCTTTGGGTTTCATATAATTTGGGTCCCCAGGTAAATTTTGGAGCCAGACTGCTTGGGCTAAGATTTTGCCCCTTCTCTTCTAGTTGCCAAATTGCTATTCCACGCCGCATAAATTTCTTCTTCTCCTAAGCTTGTTAAGCAGATTAAGTCAAGTTAATGCACATAAATTCCTAGAACAACAATGTCTGGCACATAATAAGTACATAACACATGTTAGCTACTATCATTATTATTCAAAGCTATGAGGCCTTAGTAAATATTCTATATATGAAATTAGTGTGGGCAACAAAGGAAAATAACTTTTTAGGGGGAAAAGGGTATCATACAAGTGCAAGTACTCCTACATGTAGTTTTCCTAGCCTTTTTAGATCATCCGCTATATATGTTTCTCTGTATTTCAAAATTAAATGCTTAGTTTCCTATTTAAGGTTGAGTTCATGTTTAGTTTTCAAAATAGATCCTCTTTCAATTCTAATTTACTTTGCTAACACACACATTATGTTTAGTTTTCAGATATCAGGCCTCTTGGTACCCAAACATTCCCTATTAATATTGACTTTTAGATTCAAAAGCTGATTTAGAAATTCTGGAGAGTTTAATATTTATTACTAGTATACCATAGCAGTTAAAACCATTTATTTAGTACTCTTAAATAGTTGATTTAGTAACCTACTCTGCTGATAAAAATGGGAAATCAAAACTTTGTGAATAAACTTGCTAAGAATTTACAGAATGAAAGATAAAACACTTTATATAAATAAACAAATAGTGACTGTTCATTTATTTTCTTTTTTTTTTGTCTTTTTGCCTTATCTAGGGCCACACCTGAGGCATGTGGAGGTTCCCAGGCGAGGGGTCTAAAAGGAGCTGTAGCTGCCGGCCTTCACCACAGCCACAGCAATGAGGGATCCGAGCCGCTTCTGCAACCTACACCACAGCTCACAGCAACGCTGGATCCTTAACCCACTGAGCAAGCCCAGGGATCGAATCCACAACCTCATGGTTCCTAGTTGGATTCGTTAACCACTGAGCCACAATGGGAACTCCAATGTTCATTTATTTTCTTATGGTCTAATTAGCTTCATTTTGTTTGTGCATGCAAAATCGCCCTCTAGGTAAGATCAGTCCTTGCTTCGCTGAATTGCAGGATCCCAGAAGCTTCATAAAATAACTCGTTAGTAAATTTATGTTCTCATGAAATCCAGTTTCTCAATCCTCACATTGAAGAAATTATATCTAACACATGATACAAACACTCTTGCTTAAATGAAGTTTTTAATCACTCATCACATGAGTTTCATGATTCCCATTGATCATGGTCATAGGAACAAAAAGATATTCTTGAAACTCTTACCAGAAAGTAAGAAAAGGCTTTCTTAGCATTCTCTGTCAAATACCTCGTCTCATTGGCTCAAATAATGTCACATGCCTATTCTTTGAAAATGGGATTCATTGCTTAGAGCTGGTATTGGTCAAATTTGACAGATTAGCTGAAGGAAGAAGGATGAAAAGTGCAACCTATGACTTCTGTTAAGAAGAAGGAAGGAAAAATGGATGATAATAGTCAACTATAAAGTTATATAATGGTAACAAATTGGGTTTATTTTAATTTAAAATATATTCATATGACTGTTTATTACATGTAAAGCACTCTTCTGGAAGCCGGGGTTATTAAGTGTGAGCAAGAAAGAGTTTATGTCCTCAGGAACTTACATTCTTTTTGGTGAATTCATACAACCAAGTTAATAATATAATTTCAAGGATTAATACGTAAAAGGAAGAAACTGAAACAGGGTAATGGAGTAAAATGTGTGTGGGATGCTTGTTTTATTTAGGGAGGTAGCCTCTTGGAGGTGGTGATAACCTACTTGAGTCTGGAATGATGAGAAGAGGCAGCCATGTGAAGACCTGGGAGGAGAATATTCCATTTCAGAGAACAGCAAGTGCAAAATCTTGAAACAAGCATGGCCTTTTCAAATGAGAAAAGGAAGAATGGCAGAGTTTGCATATTATGAGGAGGTAAAAGAAGAGATCTGAGAAGCTGTCAGGACTAGCTCATGTAAAGCTGCCAACTAAAGAATGTCATTTGCCATCTGGTTCTACAAGGATTGAGTCATTAGCCACTGCAGTTGCTGACCTTCAACACACCCTGAAAAGAATTCAGGGCACATCTCAGGAATGAGGCATTCTGTGCTCTGGGGAAACTGGCAGAACAGACCTTCAGATAGGTATTTTCAGGAGAAAATTTTATAAACCCAAATTCTTGCATTTTCCAATACTTAGAAAAGCACTAAAACCATTAAATTTCTTGTTCCTCATGACTAACAAAAACCCCTGCTAAGATGTGTGCTTGGTTATCTCTGCCCTTTGCCAAAAATCACATATATACTGACTTTCTGCATTACCTTTATGAACAGTTTCCCAGAGCTATCTGAGAGGCTGTCTCTCGGAATATAATCTTCAATAAGATACTGAAAAAATTCAACACCCAACTCTTACCATTGCGTTTTTTTTCAAGTCAACAAGGCTTTCCAGGTCATAATGAAAACTTTGGATTTTATTCTACTTGTCCTGGAAAACCACTGGGGTATGGACCCACAAGGGAGGAAATGGAGGCATCAAAGGGAAGTAAATCTTTCTGTTGTCTGTCTCACAGTTTCACTTGTATTCATTAGTATGTCCCAAGTTAGCTGATCTCTTTAATCATGGGGTTCAAGGCCATTCATTTACATATCCAAAATAATTTTCTACACTGAGTCATTGGTCAGTTTTTCACATGCAGCTAATCTACAAAATGGGTCACTTTATTATTTTAAAGAATGCACATCATTAACTTGAAAACACAATTTTACACTTGTCCTATATGGAAGTTGGGCTTTATTATAGTACTGAGGTAGTCAAAACATCCAAATTCACAGGGAAGCATTCTAAATGAGCAGATTTGTCATGACATGTACCATAAGTCAGAAGTAACTGCTATTCACTCAACAGTCTAAACTGTCAACTCCATCCTCCTCCTGCATAAAAATAAACATTTTTCTCCACAATAAAGGCTTTTTATAAAAGCAATAAATCAAACTCAAGAGAGTATTGTTATCATGAGCTAATCACACCCTTGGGGAATTAGAGCCACTTAGCTGCACCCAGTGCCTCACAGCACCTGAGGGCTGTGATTATCTCCTGATAACCTCCTAGTCTGTCAGGCCTTGTTGGTTAATTAGATAATATTCAACTTGGTAATATATTTGAAGATTCTTTTAGAAGTTGCATAAGCAAGCACATTTATAGGAACACATATATACATCCACACACATTGGCAAAAATTTCAATAATTACAATTTTCTCCAAATGAACCTAAGTTTTAAATAACTTTAAAAAAATGGAGTCCAAAAACTAAACCCTGAGGCATTACTTTAACAATGGGTAATTCTGATGAGTTCAACCCAGGAAATCTTTGAGAGAAACCGCCAAAAATTACATGATGTAGTTTATTTCCAATCAATAAATGGTTGTGACACTTCAGTCCTCCTTATAAGACTCAGTAGTCCAATGTTTAAAAAAGAATTGGGGCAGAAAATAAACAAATATAGTTAATCATAAACCCACGTATAAATATACACATTAGTTTGGAAAACTTTGTCGTAATAAAGCTTGTAATGAGGTGAATGAGGAAAACTTGGAAATAAACTTGAGTATTGACATAGTTACTTGGCGGTTCAAACTTTTAATTAGTTTAAATATTTAAGTAAATCAACTACTTCTTTCTTATTTATATTCCCTACACATGTTACTCTGCAAAATAAATATACTCATCCATTAAATGTACTCATCCATTGAATACAGTTATCTGACTTCATAAGCTATAGTGTACCTTAATAAATGAGTAAATTTTTAAAATAAAAGATGTCATATAACTGAAAATATTTTATCCCACTATCACTTTTTACAACTACTAGATAATTAAGAAAAATAATCCAAATATTTTGTTTTGCTGTGTTTTCTATGGCAATTAAAAGTAAACGAATTAGATATACCTAAAAATAATATTCAGAATAGAATGAAAGTTTTGAACATTTAATTAGTTTATAATGTAATACGCTAAATAGTATACTAACAAGGTATGATGGGACTTTAATGGGGGTTATCAAGAATTGAGGATAAGTAGCTAAGAATGGATAAAAGAGAAATTAGAATAGATTTCTGAGAGATTATAGAATTTTTTCCACCTTAGCATTGTCAAAATGCCAACAAACAAAGCAAGATTCATTGAGTCACCATTATGGCCTGACTGTATATAAAAGTCAAATTTCAAGTAAGGTAGAGCCCCTGATCTTGAGCAATTTATCTCTTTTTGGACACAAAGTGTCTCACATGCCTGAACTTAGTAGATTTTTATATAAATCAATGCAAATAATCAAATTAGTCCAGGATCCCAATACCAGGAAGTGTTTATCTTTAAATACAAATTCTTAGACCCCAAGAAATTCTAACCCAGCATGTCTGTGGCAAGAATTTGTTCATAAGTCTCTCCAGTGATTCATATTAACAGTTCTTCTTGGAAAGCATTTAAATATTGTTGGAGAAACATAATTAAAAGCAAAATCTTTCCAACCCAGAAAACCTCTCCATGAAGGTAGAAGAGAAAGAAAATAAGTTTATTATTGAATAGGTATTAAACCAAGATGTCACACACATCACAGACAAAGACAGAAAGAAACCTCACCCTTTCATATAGCCCAGTAGATATGATTTATTATATACAGGTTTTCAAGAGAAACAATAGCTAGTCCTCAAGTAAGAGAACTTGACAGCACCATTTATCACACACAGTTTGTCCTAAATTCACCTGGTAATTAGGTTTATACAAAGGAAAAACAAATTCTCATATCTTTATGACAGAAGCTAGTTTTGCAACTGTAGTTAAGCTTCTACCTCCCGCAGAAAACTGGGAGATGGGGCACTGTCTCCCTTGATGTTTACATTCCAAAGGGATGGATCCCAGGCCCCTGAGAAAGATATTTCTGGGTTGTAAAACTGGCAAGAGGCTTTTAAAAAGATTTACATATGTCTCAAAGGGGAAGAGAAAGAATTTACAGTTGCAAGTTTACAAAAGAAAATGTTCTAGGAAATGGAGAAGAGGCATATCTTTCCTAATTTTTAACAGGAAAAATAAGCTGTTTATATTTAATTTATATTTGCCCTTAAAATCATAATTCCATCATCTAAAATGGTCTGTGAACAGGATTACCTGTGAATGATTATTTTTAATTGATCTTTTAAATTTAAATTCCCTATAGTTATTTACTTGGACAATGTTAAGACTGAATATCTAATAGGTAAATGAATGAATGAAGGAATTGAGGAGTGGATGAATGAATATCCTTTCCTATGAGGGGCATTCCGTGGAAAGTCTGCTGTCGCATTTTGTTTCCTTAGACTCTTTGAGGATATTTCAGTTTTGAAGAGGAATTGCACTAGGTGGCCTCCAAAGTCCCTTCCATTAATGAAATCCTTAGAGTGTCTAATTTAAATTATATTCAGGAATACACAGGTTAAAATAGAACAGGAGCGTTAGAATCTTTCTTCTCTAACATGAGATTCTAGTCCCTGGGATGAAGAAAAATATATTTCAGTGTTTGAGGCACAAGTGATGGGTAGAATTTATTGCCATCCTAGGGGATGAAACAGGAAGTATGGCCAAGTTGGCTATGGCCATTAGAGTACTTCATGTAAGCAACAAGAAAATCTAAATGACCAGAGAAACAAAAGATAAATCAATCTGACATCTTTTGAAATACAGTTATATCCCATAATGCACCATAAAGTGACAAGCCTTATATACTCTGCATTGTCTCTTATTAAAGTCAAACATTTGAACATACTTCAGAGAAGCCACTAAATAGCCAGGCAAAACGTATTTCTAAGAGTGTTTGAGCCACTTGTCAAGATGACAAAGATTTTTAAGCCTATAAAACAAAGAATGTTGCCTGCCATCCTATTGTACATGGGTTAAGTCATTAGCCATTGCAGGTTGCTCACCTACAGCACATTCTGAAAGGAACTGGATGAAGAATGAGATGGGATATTCTGTACTTTAGGAAAAACAGGCAGTAAAGGCCCTTAGATATACTTTAGGGGAAAATTTTTTTGTTTATGAACTCAGATTCTTGCACTTTTCAATAGTTAGAAGAGCATAAAAATTATTAATCAGATATCTGTTTCTTGTGACTAGCACTAACCTTCTACTGAGACACTGAGACATGTGCTAGATTGGAGGTACCACATAGCCAGAAACACATAGGTACTGACCTCTCCTCTAACCTCTTAGGAACAGTTCCTCAGAGCTTTCTGTCTCCTGGGTTATAGTCCTCAACAAGACTGAATGAAACTCAACTTTCGTGTGTGTGTGTGTGTGTGTGTGTGTGTGTGTGTGTGTGTGTGTGTATTTTAACTGACAAGCCCAACTGCATTCTTGAAATTTTACTCTCTGTTTTGCTGCCCCCGAATAAATATCCACTCAAAAAGGCAATTCAATAAGTTAGTCCCAAGCTTGTTCAGGGAAAATCCTTCTGAATCAATCTGTGCCTTATCTTACTTCTCTTTATACAAAATTCTGGATTGTTTTTCAGTGAGTTAGCTGTTTTTCTTATCTGCAAGAAGAAAAAATATTGTTTTATGAGCAAGGAAACCAATAAATATTTTTAGGAACAAGTAGATCTATTACTGGAAGAGTGACACAAAAATATGATGCCAGGCCTTTTTTTGAACTGTAATAGGACAATAATGTCAGCTACTGAATACAATTTTTGAGCTAGCCTTCCTTTTTATATGGATTGATGTATTTAATATCATTACTTTTTCAAAGTTTCAAAAGAACTATTATTCAAACTAATTTTCAAATTAAAATTGGCCAGATAACTCGTTGTGAATATTGAAAGATAGAGACATATTTAAAAAATTGAGTTTATTTAAGCAAAAATTGATTCAAACAGGGCAGTACCAAACTGGAAGTGGCCAGGAGCACTGTACCTCACAGGGGCTCAGGGATAGACTATTATAGAAAAAAGAATGAAAGCAAAGTAAGGAAATTATTGATTAGCTATAGCTTTAAGCCTAGTTGGCTCTTTGTGTTGGTTGTCATTAGGTTTCAGTTTTGTAACCTTGAGGCATTTACAGGTTGAGATTTTTGTTTCCTTACATAGGTCATCATGGCATTAGAGCTACTTCAGTCTAATGGTCTCCTTGTTTCATTAATTTAAGATAAATTAGTACACAAGGGCTCTTGAAAACCAGAAGAACCTCTTTATCATTTAAAACTCATCTATAATGCCCTAATATTTTAATGCGATCTTTTTAAGACAATGTGATATCTGGACTGTATTTCTTGATCATAAAGTAATAGAACTAAACTTTAAGTCACTGACAGAAAGGTCAGATCTTAAGCCTAGCTCTTAGCAGAGCTTTATCCACTTGTACTAAGAAAACAATGAGATCGGAGATCAAAGATCTTATAAGCCTTCAAAAATGTAGGCTTTGAGGAATTCTCAGAGATTTGAGGAGTAACATATACCTAAACATTACCTTCTTTCTTTCCTCCCCCTCCCCTCCCCTCCCCCTTCTCCTCTTCTTCCTCCCCTCCTTCTTCTTCTTCTAACTAATAATGGGCATATTTTAAAATCTAAGAAGACAGTTGAGAAGTCTTCTAAAGTGATTACATTTTTAGGCAAATTTATCATATCTAAAAATAGACTAGCTCTACTTTATGGAACTTTCTCAAGTATAGTGAGAGAATTGAAATAACATGACATTACTAAACGTATGGCCTATGTTGTCATCTGGGTACTTGTTGATTTGTTTTGTGTGAATTGTGTTAAGAAAGCCTCAGAACATGCAAGTAATATTCCATTGAGTTTGTAATTGAAACAACTCCTGAATGGTGATGCTCAAATCAGAAATTATAATTGGGGAGTTCCCGTCGTGGCGCAGTGGTTAACGAATCCGACCAGGAACCGTGAGGTTGCGGGTTCGATCCTTGGCCTTGCTCAGTGGGTTGGCGATCCGGCGTTGCCGTGAGCTGTGGTGTAGGTTGCAGACGCGGCTCGGATCCTGCGTTGCTGTGGCTGCGGCGTAGGCTGGCGGCTACAGCTCCTGTTAGACCCCTAGCCTGGGAACCTCCACATGCTGCGGGTGTGGCCCTAAAAAATGACAAAAGGCAAAAAAAAAAAAAAAGGGAAATTATAATTGTGTAAATAAAGTTTTATTTTGATCCAAATGATGCATACAATTAATAATTTACTGGTGACTAAATTCCTTATATTTATAAAGCTGTCAGTTTCCTACTGACATTCTTTTTACTACCTTCACAAATACTATACTTTAAAGATAGACTCTTTCAACTTTCTTAGCTGTTCCTTCAAGTATTAACTTAAATATCCTTAAATAATATATTTATACTGGATATGCATGATTTATCAATGTTATATAATATCGATTTATTTTCCTAATTTATGGCTAGTTTACTCTTTTAAACTACTACACACCTTTAGTCACTCACTTCTGCTCCCTCCTTGCTCTCAGTACATTTAGTTAAACAGTAGTCAATGTTTATATTGCTAAGACTATGCAACACTCTTCAGGGCTGAGCTGAGTCAATTAATGAACTAAAATTTCTTTTTCACAAACATTTAATTTTTTTGTTTGTTATTTAGGTACTTATAAATTTTAGTGATAGGTAGTATAGCTTTCACTAAGTTTTTTGCCCAGTATTTTGATAGATCTTTCAAATGCCAGCGGTATTTTTCCAAATGTTCCAATTCATCTTAGGTTCATTTTCTTTCCTGGGGAAAACCTTTTCCTTATATCTTCCTTTATCTCAGGTTTGGACTGATTCTCTCTCATCATGAAATAGAAATATCATCCTAGGGCTTACCTTCACCAGTTTTCTGTGTTGGATCAACCATTTTCTAAGTCCTAGGTTTTTTTCTATTCTTAGTTTATTTCTATATTTTGCTGATACTTATCCTTTATTAGGTTTTTAAGAAAAGATATATTAGAACTATACATTTTTACTCATGCATGTTAGAAAATATCTTTATCCTACTTTCATACTTGATTGGTAATTTTGTTGGCTGTTGATAGGTTGTGTATTTCTATCAAATAGAAAATGAGTTGTCCGCAAAAATCTGAAACTATTGTTCCACTATTGTCTAATTTCCAGTATTATTCTTGAGAGAATTCCAACTGTATTCTGATTTCCCATTATTTTTTGTTACTTTTCCTGTGTCTGTCACTTTGGGGATCTTCTTTTTATTCCTTACTCAGAACATCTTTATGATATTCGAAATGTCTTGATGATGCGCCTTTGTGCTGGGTGTTTTCATTTACCATATTAGGAGTGTGCCTTTCAGAGGTGAGGGATTTCCTAATGGACTTCTCAGGAAGAATTAGGAAGCCCAAGGACCTAATTGCTCTGAATCTTTTCTCTGAGCTGGTGCTAATTCCTGTGCTTTCAAGAATTCTTGAGACAAATTCTCTTGCTTTTTTGTTTTCTTCCCTTCCTTAGCCATTTATCTTACAACTGCCTCAATTCCCCGTTAGTTATCAATTAATTATCTTTCTGACTTTCATCTTTAAAAACTGTGTTGAAAGTTTTATTCATTTTTCACTTTTTTCCCTAAAATTTATTTTTTCCTTTTTTTTCTAATACTTTACTATATCTTTTCTGTAGAGTTTAACAGCATTTGAATAGGTATAGGAAGTAAACATAAGAAGCCTATGTTCTATGTTTATGCAGAGGTCCCAATTTAATTTTTAAAAGAGAAGAATCAACACACTTAAATCATCCCAATACTAGCCTTTCCATTCTTCCTGTCTAGTTCCCAGTAAAGAGGAGGGTAAAGGGAAATAGCATGGAAAAATTTTAAAGTAGTCGTTCTTTAATACAGCCTCCTTTCTTTTCCTACTGCTACTAGTTCCTGACATATACCTCTTCTTTCTTAGAAAGTATTTCCACTAAATTTAATTTATGTTGATTTTGTTATAAACAGTTTTATTGTATTTCTTTTTTTACTTTCTGGCTGTATTTTCCCCTTCCCATAATTACATTTAATAGTTTTATTACATTGTATTGTTTTTGTCTTAAGCAAGTATTATTGTATTTATCTAATTTAGAATATGTATAATCCACTTTAGAGGGTTTTAGACCAAGACAAAGTGAGTAATATTTTATAGCATATTTGTAAATGTTATTTAAGTGAGCTCCTTGTTTCTCTATTCCCAAATAAGCTATCTCAGAACAAAGGAATCCATATGTTACCTCATTTGAACAAGTAGTATACCATTGATGGAATGAAAGTATGTTACCAACAAAATTTCCATAATCAGCCATAAGAATACTCAACTTTCTTTTTCTTTGCTCCTATCATAAAGAAAATGAAGATAAATAAGTAGAACAAACATTTCTTATAGCAATAAAACTGTATTCACTTTTATACTGGCATTAATCAGTGTGATCTAGAGTGCTGACATTATTCACACAGATTTTGTGGGCTCTAACTCAATAGAGCATTATTTCTGCAATAACATCAAGACAATTGAGCTAAAAATAAATAAAGTGCCATGCAAATAAAAATGAATCATGTAGGCTTTTAAAAAAATTCCCTAATGCTCAGTATGTAATAATAATAAACCTTTGTATTTATAGATGATATTCTCCAAAGAACTCAAAAGGACTTTCTAGACATGGTTTCAATATGCATGTTTCATAGTTACAATAAGACATTAAAAAAAGGGAAACATACAGTTTCAAAAAGTGGTTGTATTTATTCATTACTTCTTTAATAAGAAAATAATATTTTTGCAACAAAAATATTAGGTATTGTAGAAATGATTTTACATGGTATGGAATATCACCTAAAGCAGTATTTGTAAAACCAATTTTCTTTAAAATAACCAGCTACTAGTGTTAGTGACACATTTTACCTGGTTGTTTAACTGAATTAAACAATCTCCCTTTTCCAGTCAACCTTTTCCAATTCCTAACCTCCCTAGAATCTGGTATCTTGAACCTGTAAACACCTGGTGGTTCTTTAACTCTGAAATTTAAAATAAGACTCCTTACTCCCTACTGTCGATCCTAGGCCGTATTGAGTATTAGAAATACCTAAGAATATTGAGGAATCAGAGTAATTTTGATCATAAATTATGCAATGGTTTCATGTATCACACATCCTAAATACATCTATTCTCCCCTTAATTTTGGAATTATTAGTATTCAAGCCAGGTTTCCCTTGCATTTTTTGTGCTCCATATTCTCCTATCAAAACTTCTACTCCTACTTATTTGGCATGGCAAGGATGCATCAGTTTCCTACTGATTAAATGGACACAACTGAAGATAACTGAACTTGAATCATCTTTTTGGAACCCCAGCAATAGAAGCTAAGAGTGGGCTTGAGAGCTAGAGTTTTATTCTGGAAGTAGAAGGAAGTTGGGCAAGGCTGAGTGGGAGTGAGTAAAAGGTTAAGGCACATTCCTGAGAAGAGGACCAGCATCAACCATTCCCCCCAAAAAGAGCCAGTGATAACTCAGAAAGCAGCATCAACCCAACAGAGCACTCCAACCATGTGCCCAGTTAGGAAAAAGATTTTTGCCCTTTCTCCATAGTCCTTTTACCCCATCTCAAAGTTGAGTCTAGAATCAGAGGCAGGGTAATGACTGCGGCAGCTTGCCAATTTTCACCCCCTTTCCCTGATTCAGGTACTAACTGGGAGGAGATAAAATGGACTAAGAGTGACTGATATTTTAATAACTACAAATAATGGGAAAGCTATTGAAATCTGCTCAGATAGTTTTAGGAGATCTGTTACCTGGAGGAAAATAACATTTAATATAGTCCTGGTCGGGGCAATGATTGGTTAAAAAAAAAGTAATTTCATGTTATATCCTTCTGAGTTAAATGTTTCAATATCTGGTTACACAAGTCTCTTCAAAGCTTTAGGTAGTGAGGCATAGTTACAGTGATGGTTTACTGTTTTCATCAGTATATGATTTTTAAAACTAAGAGATAGGTATAACTCATTATAATTGTATAATAGCACTAGTTACGATAGGAAAGAATGTTACACCAAACCACTCTCTGAATATAAATTTCTAAGTGCTTATAGAAGGGCATAGGTAAGTAGTTTCCAACCTTTTCAAATCATCACATATATTATTTACATTTTCTATTTTTCTATTTTACATCTAGTCTTTTATTTTCCAGTCTGCCATGAGTTTATTTTTTTTCACTTATTCATCAAATATCTCTTCTAAATATTACTCCTAAAATACCGTCTACTTAAAGGTCATAGTATTACCTATTTTGCTGGCAGATATATTCCCAGCTCTTTGCTTATAGTAGATACTTGATAAATATTTGTTGATTGAAGGTAACCTTTGCCCATGCATTTTATATATAATTGGTACTAAACAAATGGTATTTCATAACTTCTAAATATTCCACTTCCCACTAACTCACTAGGATTGCTACACATCAACGATTTTCTTCTAGGTCAGATTAGAGACCGTTAATAACTTTTGGTTTTTCATGAAGTTAATGTAGAATTTCCCAAGGTGGAAGTGACTGATCAAAAATGAGTGATAATTTTTTGCCAAAATAAAATGAAGGTATTATGTAAAAACTATACAATAAATGCATATAAATAGCAGATGCCAAGATGATATTAAAGTTAATTTTACTGTATTTTCACTTTGATCTAATAAAATGAGCTGCAATCTCACTTACTATTTCTTTATAGATTTTATAATCAGAGTAAGTATCAATATTCAGTAATGTCTCACATTATTGTTTATCAAAGATACAACATTAGGTGCATAATAATTTATTAATCTTTTATTTCCAACAAATTCTTGGGAATAGAATTCTTAACATTCACCAGAACTGGATTTTGTTCACATTTCTCTCTGGTTCTGAATTTGGAAATTCTAAAATATTAAGGATTTTCATGAGATTTTTACACTTGTAGTCTATAACAATCTGAAGCTATTGATTTTCTACGCTAAAATCACTAACTATGAGAATTGCTAATGTCAGTACAAATACTTCTATTTGACTCTTTTTCTAGCTTTGTATGGCACCCCAACTTATACTCAGGTCTAATTTGGGGGAACAAAATAAAAACATGGATTTGATACCTTTGGAAAACAGTACAATCTATAACATCATTTTCTTTAGAATGTACTAGACGGTAATGTCCCTTCTACCAAAATCAAGTAAGAAAAATCTCTCGACACAAAGTTGAAACATTAAATCAATCAAGATTCTAACCAGGTACCAATAGTCCTGAAGATAATTTCACTTGTAGAAATAAAAATTTGAGGAATTTTAAACCTGGCTAAAATGGATTATTATCCTTCAGAAAGTGTTAAATATATTTTACCATGGAAAAAAAAGAAAGGAAATAATCAGAACACTTTGGAATTCTTCTGAACATTTGTCTTAACTCTCAGTGGCCGCTAGATGGCACCTAGTATTTGGCAACCATAACACTTTATTTCTAGCTCTTAAAAAAACAATAGCACCAGGTCAGTTCTGACAGAGCAAAAATTAATCCTGCCACAGACATGTAATACTTCCTTGTCAGATATCTAAATTTAAAATGCATGTGCTTTTCTGGTCACACAAGAAAATATATTATACCTTTTTATTGTTCCCAAGTTTTCTAACTTCTAAAGGAATTGTGAGATTTAAATTTTTTACATTTAAATTAGTTGATTTGCATCATTCTAAGATAGGAATTGGAATCATTTCTCTCTACATATGCTCCATTGTTCAATAATTTGTTTTAATTTGTCAAGGCCAAATTAAGATATCATTTAAACTAGATGTTCTAAAATTAAAAGAACCAGGTGTGAAACTCCCTTTAAAGGACTAATAACCCCCTTTTAAATTCATTTATCATTTCTTCAGCAAACAGTTTTGAATAGTACTTATGACAAAACCCTGTGCTGGCTCCAGTAGAACCTGAATGCACTACTATTTATAGAACCCTTCATTGTGAAATAGGAAAAAAAAAAAAAACCTACCATTTCAACTTATACCTAATAACATAAATTATCTAAGAGAATGGCAACATTCAAGTGATTTTAGATTTCCAATCATCAATGAATCTAAAATAATAGAATTTAGA